>PNEQ01031341.1:0-19402 GCA_003012365.1 Medauroidea extradentata
TTTTGCGCTACACTAGGTGGCACCTGTGTACACATTTGAGAACTTTACAAGAACCACAGCAATGTTTGTTGGATATACCAACATTTTTGTGCTATTTTTTTATCAGCTCTTAATAAGATATTGTTATGCTTAAAATTATTGTAACATTGTTTTATTAATTTGTAAATGCATTACTTTCACTATTACTATTTTTCAAATTTTAAACATGTAAGTTTTATTACTGAGAACAAGTTCAACTGTTGTCGATACTATTAATCTCAGTGCACTTGCGATATGCTGAGTTGACCAACTTGTTTTTGTTCAATACTAAATGTAACGACCTTTATGTGTTTTTCTTTCCGTTCTTACTTTTCACATAAAAATGCGAAAACTTTGTATAATCCGCTTTAGGTTGAGTTTTCATTATGTTTGTGTAGTTTGGCATTCTATTTGCGTTACATTATTTCTCTATTCTCATGCTATTTTTATTGTTTGTACAGCAATCCATGCTGCCATACTTGATGTGGCCATGCTGCAACCTAACCTAGATGTGAGCCTACTACAAGCTGATAAGTGTATGCTGATGTGGTGGCATAATTTTCTCCTCAGCTGTACATCCATATATGTTTTTGGGGACCCTGAGTCATGCCAAGTCTGATTCTCAGGTAAGTATTTTCTCTTTCTTGCCTTTGGCCTTCGTCACCATGCAGTTTGTTTCGGCTGAGCTGATATCTTTTTTTTTATTTAACAACAAGTTTGTTCTTTTATTATGTGTTTAACGTAACGTAACCTAACATAACCTAACCTAACCTATTCTAACCTATCCTAACCTAACCAAACCAAACCAAACCAAACAAATCTAACCTAACCTAACCTAACCTAACCTAACCTAACCTTACCTAACCTATCCTAACCTAACCTAACCTAACCTAACCAAACCAAACCAAACCAAACCAAACCAAACCTAACCTAACCTAACTTAACATAACCTAACCTAACCTAACCTAACCTAACGCAACCTAACCTAACCTATCCTAATCTAACCTAGACAATTAGAGAACTCAGGCAAATTATCAAGGTGTGCTGTAAATCATTGGGATAATGTACCAGAAATGTGGTATAATGTTCCCCAAACCTTTTCAAGTATACTATAATTATGGTACAGTTTACCACATGTATTTCAATCTGTACCATAATTATGGTACAGAATGCACAATTATGCCAATATATACCATAATTCAGGTACAAAAAGCTATAGTTATGTTACAGTGTACGATAATTTTCCCAACTGTACCATAATTATGGTACAAAATAATATACTGTAAGTGCAATTTGCTTTATATTCTCTTTAATGTGCCATATTTAAGTGTCTTATGCAAATTAGTTGAGGGCAGGTACCGGATTCATAATATTGTTCCATGTACATGTCATTTGCGTACCATAACTGTGGCACTTTGGCTGGCAGTAATTCTCCAAGTGTACAACAATTATAGCAGTATGCAGTCACTACAAAAATTAGGGTATATTATACTATTAGTATTGTTTTGTGCTATTTTAATGGTGTAGAATACTTTAAAGTAAAGTGTACTATATTTTTTGTTAACAATACTATAAATTGATTTAATGTACCTTAATAGTTGTATAAGATAAGAACTTTATATTTATGTAGGAGAACAGAACCAACGTTTATTTTTTTATAATTACAGCCTAAAGTAAGTAGTAGTTGTAGGGAAAATATCAACCTTTTTTTTTCAGTCCATAGATGTAAAAAGATTCCTGAAATATGGAAATATTGAAAATTTACCAAACCTAACTTTACTTAATACTGACCTAACTTATGTGCCACTTGGTACCTCCGTTTTATTTTTTTCTTAGTTTGCGTTGCTGGTAGTCCAGTAAGGTATTATAATTTTGCAATGTCTCGTTTCTCCTTTTAATTATTCCAACTTTTTTTATATCTCTTAATGTTGAATATCAACAGAATACTATAATATTGTAACTTTTAAAAATTTTGTTTTAATACCTTATCATGTAATGGCTGCCTTGAACACATTCTAATGTTGGGCTCTATACAAGTTGTGTTGTGAGTCATGCCAAGTCTGATTCTCAGGTAAGTATTTTCTCTTTCTTGCCTTTGGCCTTCGCCACCATGCAGTTTGTTTCGGCGGTGCTGATATCTTTTTTTTTATTTAACAACAGGTTTGTTCTTTTATAATGTGTTTAACGTAACCTAACATAACCTATCCTAACCTATTCTAACCTAACCTAACCTAACCAAACATAACCAATACAAACATAACCTAACCTAACATAACCTAACCTAACCTAACCTAACCTAACCTATCCTAACCTAACCTAACATAACCCAACCCAACCCAAACTATCCAAACCTAACCACGCCCAACCAAACCCAACATACCTAATATAAATTAAATTTAACTGACCTAAACTGACCGGACATGACACGACATGACACGATATTACACGATACAAAACCATACGACACAACACGGCATAGAACGAAAAGACACGATACGATAATATACGACACGATACGACACGACACGACAAGACACGATACTACCCAACCTAACCTAACATAACGTAACCTAACCTATCCTATCCTAACCTAACCTAACATAACATAACCTAACCTAACATAACCCAACATAACAAAACATGACCTAACCTAACGTATCCTATCCTAACCTATCCTAACTTTAACTTACCTAACCTAACCTAACATAACATAACCTAAAATAAACTACCATAAACTGACCTAAACTGACCTGACATTACCCGACACGACATGTCAATACATGATTCGATACGAAACAACACCACAGGACATGGCACAGCACGAAAAGACATGATACGACACGACACGACACGATACGACACGAGACGAAAAAAACACGACTTAATAAATCCTAACCTAACCTAACCGAACATAACCTAACCTAAACTAACCTAACCTAAATGAACTCAACCCAACCCAACCTAACCTAACCTATCCTAACCTAACCTTACTTAACCAAACCTAACCGAACCCAACCCAACCCAATCACACCCAACCAAACCCAACCTAACCTAATATAAATTAAAATAAACTGACCTAAACTGACCTAAACTGAACTGACATGATCCGACGCGACATGATACGACATGACACGATACGAAACCTTACGACACAACATCACATAGCACGAAAAGACACAATACGACACTACACGACACGATATGACACGACACGACAAGACACGTACGACCCAACACAACCTAACGTAAAGTAACCTAACCTATCCTAACCTAACCTAACATAACATAACATATCCTAACCAAACCTTACTATATTTACCTAACCTAAACTAACCTAACTTAACCTAACCTAACAAAACATAACCTAACTTATCCTATCCTAACCTATCTTTACTTTAACTTTCTAACCTAACATAACATAACCTAAATTAACTAACCTTAACTGACCTGACATGACCCGACACGACATGACACGACATGACACGAAACGAAAAAACAAGACACGACACGACATGGCACTGCACGAAAAGACACGATATGACACGACACAACACGATATGACACGACAAGACACGACACGATACAACCCAACCTAACCTAACGTAACCTAACCTAACCTATCCTAACCTAACCTAACCGAATGCAACCAAACCCAACCCAAACCACCCCAACCACACCCAATCTAACCCAACCCAATCTAAGATAACTTAAATTAAACTGGCCTAAACTGACCTAAACTGAACTGACTTGACCCGACATGAAATGACAAGACATGAAACGATGCGAAACAATACGACACGACACGGCACAGCACGAAAAGACACGATACGACACGATACGACACGATACGACACGACACGACAACACAAGACACGATACGACCTAACCTAAACTAACCTAACCTAAGCTAAAACTAAATTAACATAAATTAACTTAACATAAAACTAAATTAACGTAAATTAAATTAATATTAACTAACCTAACATTACCTAACATAAACTAACCTAACCTAACCTAATCTAACCTAACCTGACCTAACCTAACCTAACAAAACAAAATCTAACCTAACCTAACTTATCTTCCCAACCAAACCTAAAGTTAACTAACCTTACATAACCTAACCTAACATAAACTAAAATAAACTGACCTAAACTGACTTAAACTGACCTGACATGACCCTACACAACATGATACGAAATGACATGATACGAAACAACACGACACGACATGGCACAGCACGAAAAGACACGATATGACACGACACGATACGACACGACAAGACACGACACGACACGTATGGACTGACTAACGTAACATAACCTAACCTAACCTAACCTAACCTAACATAACATAATTTAACCTAAACCTAAACGAACCTAACCTATACTAACCTAACCTAACCAAACCTAACCAAAACCAACACAACACAACCCAACCACACCAAACCTAACCCAACCCAACCTAACATAGCTTAAAATAAACTGACCTAAACTGACCTAAACTGACCTGATATGACCCGACACGACACGACAAGATATGACACGATACGAAACAATAAGACACGACACGACACGACAAAGAACGAAAAGACACGATACGACACGACACGACAGGATACGACACGACACGACAAGACACGACATTATACGACTAAACCTAACCTATTCTAACATAACCTAACCTAACCTTACCTTACCTAACCTAACTAAACCCAATCCAAACGAACCCAACCCAAACTAACAAAACCCAACCGAACCCAATCTTACCGAACATAACTTAAAATAAACTGACCTAAACTGATTTAAACTGACCTGGTATGACCCAACAAGTCATGACATGACACGAATAGAAACAACACGACACAACACGACACGGCACAGCACGAAAAGACACGATACGACACGAAACGACACGATAGGACACGATACGACCTAACCTAACCATACCTTACCTAACAGAACCTAATCTATCCTAACCTAACCTAAAACTAAATTAACGCAAATTAACTTAACATAAAACTAAATTAACGTAAATTAACTTAATCTAAACTAACCTAACCTAACCTAAACAAACCCAACCTAACCTAAACAAACCTAACCTAATCTAACCTATCCTGACCTAACCTAACCTAACCTAAACTTACAAAACATAATCTAACCTAACCTAACCTAACTTATCCTTCCACAACCTTAAAATGACATGACTGGACACGATACTAACTAACCAAACCAAACCTAACTTAACTTAATCTAACCTAACCAAACCTAACCTAATCTAACTTAACCTAACATAACTTTACCTAACATAACCTAACCTTACATAAACAAAACTAACCTAATTCAACCTAACATTACCTAAAATAACCTGACCTAACCTAAACTAACCTAACCTGAATCTTACCTACCCTAACCTAAACTATACTAAACACACCTTACCAAACCTAACCTAACACAACCCAACACAACCCAACCCAAACTAACCAAACCCAACCACACCCAACCTAACCCAACCTAACCTAACATAACTTAAAATAATCTGACTTAAACTGAACTAAACTGACCCGACATGACCCGACACGACATAAAACGAAATGACATGGTACGAAACGACACGACACGACATGGCACAGAACGAAAAGACAAGATACGAACCAACCTAACCTAACGTAATGTAACCTAACCTATCCTAACCTAACCAAACATAACATAACATAACATAACCTAACCTAGCCAAATTTACTTTATTTACATAACCTAATCTAACCTAACAAAACATAACCTAACATAACATATCCTATTCTAATCTAACCTAACTTTAACTTACCTAACCTAACCTAACATAACATAACCTAAAATAAACTAAACTAAACTGACCAAAACTGTCCTGACATGACCCGACACGACATGACACGATACGAAACAACACGATACGACACAACACAGCACAACACGAAAAGACACGATACGACACGACACGATACGACACGAGACAACAAGACACGACTTAATAAAACCTAACCTAACCTAACATAACATAACCTAACCTAAACTAACCTAACCTAACTGAACTCAACCCAACCCAACCTAACCTAACCTAACCTATCCTAACCTAACCTAACTTAACCAAACCTAACTTATCCTATCCTAACCTATCTTAACTTTAACTTACTAACCTAACCTAACATAACATAACCTAAATTAACTAACCTAAACTAACCTAAACTGACCTGACATGACCCGACACGACATGACACGACATAACACGATACAAAAAACACGATACGACGCGACACAGCACAGCACAAACGACACGGTACGACACGACACGATACGACCTAAACCTAACCTAAACTAACCTAACATGACCTAACCTAACATTAACTAACCAAAACTAACCTATCCTAACCTAAAATTACATAACCTGTCCCAAACCTAACCTAATATAACCAAACCCAAACTAACCAAACCTAACCACATCCAACCTAACCCAACCTAAACTTACATAACTAAAAATAAACAAACCTAAACTGACCTAAACTGACCTGACATAACCCGACACATCATGACACGACATGATACGATACGAAACAACACGACACGACATGGCACAGCACGAAAAGACACGATACGACAAAACACAACATGATACGACCTAACCTAAACTAACCTAACCTAACCTAACTTTATATAACCTAACCTATCCTAACCTAACATAATCGAACCCAACCCAACCCAACCCAACCACACCCAACCTAACCCATCCCAACCTAACATAACTTAAAATAAACTGACTTAACTGACCTAAACTGACCTGACATGACCAGACACGACATGACCAGACATGACACGATACGGAACAATACGACACGACACGACACGGCACAGCATGAAAAGACACGATACAAGACACAAAAAGATACAACACGTCACGACAAGACACGACACGATACGACCTAACCTATCCTAACCTAACCTAACCTTACCAATCATAACCAAACCTAACCAAACCTAACCTAACCGAACCCAACCCAACCCAACCACACACAGCCTTACCCAACCTAACCTAACATAACTTAAAATAAACTGACCTAAACTGACCTAAATCGACCTGACATAACCCGACACGACATGACAAGATCTGACACGTTACGAAACAATACGGCATGACACGGCATATTACGAAAGGCACGATACGACACGACACAATAAGACAGGACAAGAATAGACACGATACGACCTAACCTAACCTAAACTTACTAATCGTAACCTAACCTAACCTAACCTTACCTAACATAACTTAATGTAAAGTATCCTATCCTAACCTAATGTAACGTTAACTAACCTAACCCAACATAACCTAACATAAACTGACCTATACTGATCTAAACTGGCCTGACATGACCTGACACGACATGACACGATATGACACCATACGAAACAACACGACACGACACAGCACATCACGAAAAGAAACTATACGACACGACACGACACGGCACAGCAAGAAAAGACACGATTTGACACGTCACGATACGACACGACAAGACACGACATGATACGACCTAACCTAACCTTATCTAAACTAACCAAACCTAACCTAACCTAACCTAGCCTAACCTAACCTAACCAAATCCAAACCAAACCAACCTAACCTAATCACACCCTACCAAACCCAACCTAACATAACATAACTTAAAATAAACTGACCTAAACTGACCCGAAATGACCCGACACGACGCGACACGACATGACACGATACGAAACAACACGACAATGCACGAAAAGACACGATACGACACGACACGACACGTTACGACACGACAAGACACGACAAGATCCGACCTAACCTAAACTAACCCAACCTAACCTAACCTAACTTATCCTAACCTAACCTAAAACTAAATAAACATAAAAAAATAACATAAAACTAAATTAAAGTAAATTAACTTAATCTAAACTAACCTAACCTAACCTATCCTAACCTAACCTAACCTGACCTAACCTAACCTAACCTAACACAACCCATCCCATCCCATCTCAACCCAACCCAAAAAACCCAAACCCTACCACATCCAGCCTAACCCCACCTAACCTAACATTAATTAAAATTAACTGACCTTAACTGATTTAAACTGACCTGACATGACCCGACAATACATGACACGACATGACACGATACGAAACAACACGACAAGACACGGCACAGCACAAAAAGACACGTTACGACACAACACGATACGAAACGACAAGAATCGACACGATACGACCTAGCCTAACCCAACCTAACATAACCGAACCTAACCTTACCTAACCTAACCTAACTTTAACTAACCTAACCCTACCTAACCTAACATAACCTAAAATAAACTGACCTAAGCTGACCTAATTTTGAATGACCAGACCCGACACGACATGACACGACAGGACACGAAACGACCCGATACGACACTACAAGACACGACACGATACTAACAAAACCTAACCTAACTTAACTTAATCTAACCTAAACAAACCTAACCTAATCTAACCTAACCTAACATAACTTTAAATAAAATAACCTAACCTAACCTTACATAAACAAAACTAACCTAAACCAACCTAACCTGGCCTAACATAACCTGACCTTACCTAACCTAACCTAACCTGAATCTTACATACCCTAACCTAAACTATACCAATCACTCATTACCAAACCTAACCGAACCTAACCCTACCCAACCCTACACAACCCAACCACACACAACCTAACCCAACCTAACATAACATTACTTAAAATAATCTGACTTAAACTGAACTAAACTGACCTGACATGACCCGACACGACATGACACGAAATGACATAATACGAAACAACACGACACGGCACAGCACGAAAAGACACGATACAACACGACACGAGACGATACGACACGACACCACACAAGACACGATACGATACGACTTTACCTAACCTAACCTATCATATCCTAACCTAACCTAACTTAACCTAACCTAACCTAACCCAACACAAACCCAACTTAACCTAACCTAACCTATCCTAACCTAACCTAACCGAACCCAACCCAACCCAACCCAACCACACCCAACCGAACCCAACCTAACCTAATATAAATAACAATAAACTGACCTTAACTGACCTAAACTGACCTCACATGACCCGACACGACATGATACGACATGACACGATACGAAACCATACGACACGACACGGCATAGCACGAAAATACACAATACGACACTACACGACACGATACGACACGACAAGACAAGACATGATACGAACCAACCTAACCAAATGTAACGTAAACTAACCTTTCCTAACCTAACATAACCTAACATAACCTAACCCTACCTAACATTACCAAACCTAACAAACCTAACCAAACCTAACCTAACCTTACCGAACCCAACCCAACCCAACCACACCCAAACTAACCCAACCCAACCTAACATAATTTAAAATAAACTGACCTAAACTGACCTGACTTGACACGACACGACATGACAACAAACGACACAATGGTATGCAATACGACAACGGCACGACACTGCACAGCATGAAAAGACACGATACGACACGATACGACACGACACAACAAGACAAGACACGATACGACCTAACCTAAACTAACCTAACCTAGCCTAGCCTAACTTAAAATAACCTAACCTATCCTAACCTAACCTAACCGAACCCAACCCAACCCAACCCAACCACACCCAACCTAACCCAACCCAACCTAACATAACTTAAAATTAACTGACTTAACTGACCTAAACTGACCTGACATGACCCGACACGACATGACAAGACATGACACGATACGACACGAAACGACACGATACGACACGACAACACAAGACACGATATGACCTAACCTAAACTAAAATAACTTAACCTAAAACTAAATTAACGTAAATTAACTTAACATAAAACTAATTTAACGTAAACTAACTTAATCTAAACTAACCTAACCTAACCTAAACTTACTTAGCCTAACTTAACATAATCTAACCTAACCTGACATAACCAAACCTAACCTAAACTAACAAAACATAATCTAACCTAACCTAACTTATCCTACCCAAACCTAACTTAACGTTAACTAACCTTACATAACCTAACCTAACATAACCTAAAATAAACTGACCTAAACTGACCTAAACTGACCTGACATGACCCGACACGACATGACACGACATGACACGATACGAAACATCACGAAACGATACGACACGGCACAGCACGAAAAGACACGATACAACACGACACGATACGACACGACACGACACGACAAGAACAGACAAGATACGACCTAACCTAACCTTACTTATCGTAACCTAACCTAAACTTACCAAACATAACTTAACCTAACGTATTCTATCCGAACCTAACCTAACGTTTACTAACCTTACCTAACCTAACATATCCTAAAATAAACTGACCTAAACTGATCTGAACTGACCTGACATGACCCGACACGACATGATACGACATGACACGACATGACAGGACATGACACCATACGAAACAACACGACACGACACAGCACATCACGAAAAAAAAACGATACGACACAATACGACACGATAAGACACGACAAGACCCGACACGCTTCGCCCTAACCTAACCTAACTTTAACTAACATAACCTGACCTAACCTAACCTGAAACTTACCTTACCTAACCTTAATTAAAACTCACCTTACCTAACCTAACCATACCTAAGCTAACCTAACCTAAACTTTACTAACCCAACCCAACCCAACCCAATCTAACCAAACCGAACAACACCCAACCAAACCCAACATAACATAACGTATCCTATCATAACCTTACCTAATGGTAACTAACCTAACCTAGCCTAACCTAACATAACCTAAAATAAACTGACCTAAACTGACGTAAACTGACATGACATGACCCGACACGACATGACAAGACATGATACGATACGAAGCAATATGACACGACACGACAACGGTAAAGCATTAAAAGAAAATATACGACACGACACGATACGACCTAACCTAAGGTAACCTAACCTTACCGAACCTATCCTAACCTAACTTAACCTAACCGAAACCAACCCAACCCAACCACAACCAACTAAACCCAACCTAACCTAACAAAACTTAAATAAACTGACCTAAACTGACCTGACATGACCCGACACGACATGACAAGACATGACACGATACCAAACAATACGACACGACTTGGCACAGCACGAAAAGACACGATAAGACACGACACGATACGACAAGATACGACACGACAAGACAGGACACGATACGACCTAACCTAACCTAACCTTACCTTACCTAACCCAACCTAACCTAACCTATCCTAACCTAACATAACCTAACCTAACCGAACCCAAACCAACCCAACCACACACAACAAAATCTAACCTTCCCTAACATAACTTAAAAAAACTAACCTAAAATGACCTAAACTGACCTGACATGACCCGACACGACATGACACGACATGACACTATACGGAACCATACGACACGACACGACACAGCACATCACGAAAAGATACGATACGACACGACACAAACGACAGGACAAGACACGACACGATACAAACTAACAAAACCTAACCTAAACTAATCCAAAATAACCTAAAATGGCCTTAACTGATCTAATCTAACCTGACATGACTCGACATGACATGACACGACATGACACGATACGAAACAACTCGACACGATACGGCACGGCATGAAAAGACACGATACATCCCGACACGACACAGTACGACCAAACCTAACCTAACCTAAATTAAATTAACCTAACCTAACTTGAACTAAAATAACCTAACCTATCCTAACCTAACCTAACCTAACAAAACATAACCTAACCTGACCTAACCTAAATTACCTAAACCAACCTAACCTAAATTACCTAACCTGACCTAACCTAACATTAACTAACCAAAACTAACCTATCCTAACCTAAAATAACATAACCTGTCCCAAACCTAACCTAATATAACCAAACCCAAACTAACCAAACCTAACCACATCCAACCTAACCCCACCTAAACTTACATAACTTAAAATAAACAAACCTAAACTGACCTAAACTGACCTGACATAACCCGACACGTCATGACACGACATGATACGATACGAAACAACACGACACGACATGGCACAGCACGAAAAGACACGATACGACAAAACACAACATGATACGACCTAACCTAAACTAACCTAACCTAACTTTATATAACCTAACCTATCCTAACCTAACATAATCGAACCCAACCCAACCCAACCACACCCAACCTAACCCATCCCAACCTAACATAACTTAAAATAAACTGACTTAACTGACCTAAACTGACCTGACATGACCAGACACGATATGACCAGACATGACACGATACGGAACAATACGACACGGCACGACACGGCACAGCATGAAAAGACACGATACAAGACACAAAAAGATACAACACGTCACGACAAGACACGACACGATACGACCTAACCTATCCTAACCTAACCTAACCTTACCAATCATAACCAAACCTAACCAAACCTAACCAAACCTAACCTAACCGAACCCAACCCAACCACACACAGACTTACCCAACCTAACCTAACATAACTTAAAATAAACTGACCTAAACTGACCTAAATCGACCTGACATAACCCGACACGACATGACAAGATCTGACACGATACGAAACAATACGGCATGACACTGCATAACACGAAAGGCACGATACGACACGACAAAACACGACAAGATACGCCCTAACCTAACCTAAACTAATATAACCTAACCTAGCCTAACTTATCCTACCCCAAACCTAACCGAACGATAACTAACCTTACATAACCTAACCTATCACAACCTAAAATAAACTGACCTAAACTGACCTGACATGACCCGACACGACATGAAACGATATGACACGATACGAAACAACACGAAACGATACGGCACGGCAAAGCACAAAAAGACACGATTTGACACGACACGACACAATACGACAGGACAAGAATAGACACGATACGACCTAACCTAACCTAAACTTACTAATCGTAACCTAACCTAACCTAACCTTACCTAACATAACTTAATGTAAAGTATCCTATCCTAACCTAATGTAACGTTAACTAACCTAACCCAACATAAACATGGCCTTAACTGATCTAATCTAACCTGACATGACTCGACACGACATGACACGAAATGACACGATACGAAATAACTCGACACGATACGGCACGGCATGAAAAGACACGATACATCCCGACACGACACAGTACGACCAAACCTAACCTAACCTAAATTAAATTAACCTAACCTAACTTGAACTAAAATAACCTAACCTATCCTAACCTAACCTAACCTAACAAAACATAACCTAACCTGACCTAAACTAAATTACCTAAACCAACCTAACCTAAATTACCTAACCCAACCTAACCTAACTTTAATTAAACCTAACCTTACCTAACCTAACATAACCTAAAATAAACTGACCTAAGCTGGCCTAATTTGACCTAACATGACCCGACACGACATGACACGACACGACACGAAACGACACGATATGACACGACAAGAAACGACACGATACTTACTAACCAAACCTTACCAAACTTAACTTAACTAAACCAAACCTAATATAACCTAACCTAACATAACTTAACATAACATAACCTAAACTAACCTAACCTTACATAAACAAAACAAACCTAACCCAACCTAAATTTACATAACATTACCTAACCTATCCTTAACCTTACCTACCCTAAGCTATACTAAACTCACCTTAACTAACCTAACCTAACATAACATAACAACCTAACCCAACCCAACCAAACCCAACCCAACACAAACTAACAATATCCAACCACACCCAACCTAACCCAACCTTACCTAACATAACTTAAAATAAACTGACCTAAACTGACTTAAACTGACCTGACACGACCCGACACGACATGACACGACATGACACGATACGAAAACATACGACACGACACAGCACAGCAGGAAAAGATACGACACGACACGAATGACACGACAAGATACGACCTAACCTAACCTATCCTGAAATAACCTAACCTAAACTAACCTAACCTAACCTAAAACTAAATTAACATAAATAAATTAACATAAAACTAAATTAAAGTAAATTAACTTAATCTAAAATAACCTAACCTATCCTAACCTAACCTAAACTGACCTAACCTAACCTAACCCAACTCAACCCAACACAAACAAATCCAAACCCAAACCACATTAAACCTAACCCAACCTTACCTAACATAACTTAAAATAATCTGAAGTAATCTGACCTAAACTGACCTGACATGACCCGACATGACATGACAGGACATGACACGATACGAAATAATACGACACGACACGGCACATCACAGCAAGAAAAGACACGATACGACACGACACGAAACGATACGACACGACAAAACAAGACACGACACTATACGACCTAACCTAACCTAACCTAACCTAACAAAACTTAAGCTAACCAAACCTAACCTAACCTAAACTAAATTAACCTAACCTAACTTGAACTAAAATAACCTAACCTATTCTAACCTAACATAACGTAATCTAACAAACACTAACCTAACCTGACCTAACCTTAATTACCTATTCCAACATAACATAACTTTAACTAACCTAACCGAACTTTAACTAACCTAACCTTAACTAACCTAACATAACCTAAAATAAACTGACCTAAGCTGACCTAATTAGACCTGACATGACCCGTACACGACATGACAAGACACGACACAAAACGACACGATACGACACGACATGACAAGACACGACACAAAACGACACGATACGACACGACACGATACTAACTAACCAAACCTTACCTAACATAACTTAACCTAACCATTGCTAACCTAATCTAACCTAACCTAACATAACTTAACCTAACATTACCTAAACTAACCTAACCTTACATAAAACAAACTAACCTAACCCAACCAAAACTTACTAAATATAACATAACCTAATATAACCTAACCTGAACCTTACCTACCCTAACTTAAACTAACCTAACTCACCTTACCTAACCTAACCTGACATAACCTAAACCAACCCAAACCAACCAAACCCAACCACACCCAACCTAACCCAACCTAACGTAACATAACTTAAAATAAACTGACCTAAATTGACATAAAATGACCTGACATGATCCGACACGACACGATACGACACGACATGACACGACACGACAAGACACGACACGATTAGACCTAACATAACCTAACCAAACCTAACATAAACTAACCTAACCTAACCTATATCTAAATTAACTTAAATTAACTTAACATAAAACTAAATTAATGTAAATTAACTTGTTCTAAACTAACCTAACCTATCCTAACCTAACCTAAACTAACCTAACCTAACCTAACCTAACCTAACCTAACCCAACCCAACACAATCCAACCACACCCAACCTAACCCGACCCAACCTAACATAACTTAAATAAACTGACCTAAACTGACCTAAACTGAACTGACATGACCCGACACGACATGACAAGATATGACACGATACGAAACAATACGACACGACACAAGATACGACACGACAAGACAAGACACGACATGATACGACTAAACCTAACCTCACCTAACCAAACCTAACAAAAACTAACCTAACCTAAAACTAAATTAACGTCGATAAACTTAACATAAAACTTAATTAACGTAAATTAACTTAATCTAAATTAACCTAACCTATCCTATCCTAACCTAAACAAACCTAATCTAACCTTACCTAACCTAACCTAACCGAACCAAACCCAATCTAACCCAACCCAAACTAACCAAACCCAACCTAACCCAACCTAACCGAACATTACTTAAAATAAACTGACCTAAACTGATTTAAACTGATCTGACATGACCCGACAAGACATGACACGACATGACACGATACGAAACAACACGACAAGTCACGGCACAGCACGAAAAGACACGATAAGACACGACACGACACGACACGATACGACACGCAAAAACACGACACGATACGACCTAATCTAATCTATCCTAACCAAACCTAACCTAACCTTACCTAACCTTCCTAAACCTACACCCAACCTAACCAATCCTAACCTAACCGAACCGAACCGAATGCAACCCAACCCAACTTAACATAACTTAAAATAAACTACCTAAATTGACCTAAACTGACCTGACATGTCCCAACACGACATGACAAGACATGACACAATTCGAAACAATACGACACGACACGGCACAGCAGGAAAAGACACGATACGACACGAAACGACACAATTCGACACGACACGACAAGACACGACACGATACGACCTAAACTAACCTAACCTGACATAAACTAACATAACCAAAGCTATCGTAACCTAACCTAATCTCACCGAACGCAACCAAACCCAACCCAAACCAACCCAACCACACCCAACCTAACCCAACCCAACCTAATATAACTTAAAATAAACCGGCCTAAACTGACCTAAACTGAACTGACATGACCCGACACATGACAAGACATGACACGATACGAAACAATACGACAAGACACGACACTGTACAGCACGAAAAGACACGATACGACACGACAAGACACGACAAGATACGACCTAACCTAACCTAACCTAACCCAACCTAACCTAACCTAATACTAAATAAACATAAATAACTTTACATAAAACTAAATTAAAGTAAATTAACTTAATCTAAACTAACCTAACCTATCCTAACCTAACCTAACCTGACCTAACCTAACATTACTTAAAATTAACTGAACAAAACTGATTTAATCTGACCTTACATGACCCGACAAGACATGACACGACATGACACGATACGAAACAACACGACAAGACACGGCACAGCAGGAAAAGACACGATACGACACGACACGACACGATACGACACGACAATACAAGACACGATACGACCTAACCTAACCTACCCTAACCAAACCTTACCTAACCTAACATTACTAAACCTAACCAAACCTAACCAAACCTAACCTAACATAACCGAACCCAACCCAACCACACACAACCTAACCCAACCCAACCAAACATTACTTAAAATAAACTGACCTAAACTGACCTGACATGTCCCTACACGACATGACAAGACATGACAATATACGAAATAATACGACACGACACGGCACAGCAGGAAAAGACACGATACGACACGAAACGACACGATTCAACACGACACGACAAGACACGACACGATACGACCTAAACTAACCTAACCTAACATAAACTAACATAACCTAAGCTATCGTAACCTAACCTAATCTAACCGAACGCAACCAAACCCAACCCAAACCAACCCAACCACACCCAACCTAACCCAACCCTACCTAAGATAACTTAAAATAAAGCGGCCTAAACTGACCTAAACTGAACTGACATGACCCGACACATGACAAGACATGACACGATACGAAACAATACGACACGACACGGCACAGTATGAAAAGACACGATACGACACGAAACGACACTATACTACACGACACTAGAAGACACGACACGATACGACTTAACCTAACCTAACATGAACTAACCTTACCTATCTTAACCTAACCTAACCGAACGCAACCTAACCCAACCCAAACCAACCAAACCCAACCCAACCCAACCACACCCAACCTAACCCAACCCAACCCAACCTAATATAACTTAAAATAAACCTGCCTAAACTGACCTAAACTGAACTGACATGACCCAACACATGACAAGACATGAAACGATACGAAACAATACGACACGGCACGACACTACACGAAATAGCACGATACGACACTACAAGACACGACACCATACTAACTAACCGAACCTTACCTAACTTAACTTAATCTAACCTAACCAAACCTAACCTAATCTAACCTAACCTAACATAACTTTTCCTAAAATAACCTAACCTAACCTTACATGAACAAAACTAACCTAACCCAAACTAACTTTACCTAACATAACCTGACCTAACCTAACCTGAACCTTACCTACACTAACCTAAACTATACTAAACACACCTTACCAAACCTAACCTAATCTAACCTAACCCAACCCAACACAACCCAACCCGAACTAACCAAATCCAAACCACATCCAACCTATCCCAACCAAACCTATCATCACAATAAATAAAAAGACTTAAACTGAACTAAACTGACCCGACATGACCCGACATGGCATGACACGAAACGACATGATACGACACCACACGACACAGCAACGCACGAAAAGACACGATACGACACGACACGACATAACAAGACACGACACGATACTACCTAACCTAACATATACTAACCTAACCTAACTTAACCTAACCTAACCGAACCCAACCCAACCTAACCTAACCAAACCTAACAAATCCTAACCTAACATAACCTAACCTAACCGAACCCAACCCAACCACACGCAACCAAATCCAACCTAACCTAATATAAATTAAAAAAAAACTGACCAAAACTGACCTAAACTGACCTGACATTGCCCGACACGAAATGACACGACATGACACGATACGAAACCATACGACACGACATGGAATAGCACGAAAAGACACGATACGACACTACACGACACGATACGGCACGACAAGACAAGACACGATACGACCTAACCTAACCTTACCTAAACTAACCTTACCTAAAATTAAATTAACGTAAATTAACTTAACATAAAACTAAATTAACATAAATTAACTTAATCTAAACAATTCAAATCTATCCTAACCTAACCTAAACTAACCTTACCTAACCTGAACCTTACCTACCCTAACCTAAACTATATTAAACACACCTTACCAAACCTAACCTAACCTAACCTAACCCAACACAACCCAACCCAAACTAACCAAACCTAACCACATCCAATCTAACACAACCTAACCTAACATAACTTAAAAAAAACTTACCTAAACTGACCTAAACTGAACTGACATGACCCGACACGACATGACACGACATGATACTGTTGCGTGCCATGTTCCTGGAGGCCAGTGGTCGGCGGCTGTTTCGTAACACCTTGAGGGCTGGCCGATGACTCAAAGCCCGGGTGGCTCATAGTGGGAAAACCGCCGAAACTACGTCATAGATACCTGTTCCAACTGCGTCTTAACCATTCGAGGGCGGCCGACGTGACTGCAAGCCCATCCGAAACATGACGAAATATCTATTTTTAGACCCCTGTAATGCGGGGAATAACCGACTGTCTGGGCTAGTATAAAAGCACAGAATCGGCACATTTGAAGGGAGTTCGCTATTGGAAGTGCTAGAGGAAGGTGCTACGCCTGTGAAGAGAGACTGGTGAAGCCATCTTGGTGACGTCAAAGTCTAG
>PNEQ01031341.1:19502-40417 GCA_003012365.1 Medauroidea extradentata
TTCCAAGAAGGTCAACTGGTGTGGTTATACAACCCTCAGAGAAAGAAGGGGTATTGTCCCAAGCTGCAGAAGAATTGGGAAGGCCCTTATGAAATAGTGAAGAAGATCAATGATGTGGTGTTTCGGATTGTTCGTCGAGGCTCTCGGGCGAGAGGACCTAAAGTTGTACACATCGACAGATTGGCCCTCTACGATGGACGTGAGGCTGCTGTGTCTGTTCGGGACGAACAGACTTAAGGAGGGGGCAGTGTTGCGTGCCATGTTCCTGGAGGCCAGTGGTTGGCGGCTGTTTCGTAACACCTTGAGGGCTGGCCGATGACTCAAAGCCCGGGTGGCTCATAGTGGGAAAACCGCCGAAACTACGTCATAGATACCTGTCCCAACTGCGTCTTAACCATTCGAGGGCGGCCGACATGACTGCAAGCCCATCCGAAACATGATGAAATATCTATTTTTAGACCCCTGTAATGCGGGGAATAACCGACTGTCTGGGCTAGTATAAAAGCACAGAATCGGCACATTTGAAGGGAGTTCGCTATTGGAAGTGCTAGAGGAAGGTGCTACGCCTGTGAAGAGAGACTGGTGAAGCCATCTTGGTGACGTCAAAGTCTACTGTGAGGCGGCAGGCGGCTACCTGCGGAGCAGTGTTGGCGATACATGAGGACTGCTGCGGCGGGCTGACAGGCGAAGAGGAGGTGCGCGACGGGAGTCGAACGGAAGACCTCAAGAGTGAAGACAGCGGTGCACTCGGGGTGCTGCGCAGCACATGGTTAGCCATCACCACTTCGGACTGATAAGGTTGTACATTGTCATTGTTAGAAATACTGTTTGTTGGATATATGACTGAATTTTATTGTGGTTTATAGTGTTTGGTTAATTGATGGTAGACTTTTCTTGTGCTTTAATTGTCAAAGTTGATTAACGTGTCTGTGACACAGGAGTAATTGTGTGCATAACTAATTGTGTTGTGAGAGTTCTAGTTGATTACTGTTTTGTGTATTTCGTAGCTTTGTGAGCTATTAAATCCAGTACTTAATTTAACTCTTTTATTAGTAATTATAAGTCCTCTATCCCAAAGAACTCATGGGAATTGCCCACATATAAAGTTTGTGCTCTTCAAACTTGTAACAATACGATACGAAACAACACGACACGACATGGCACAGCAAGAAAAGACACGATACGACACGACACGACAAAGTACGACACGATATAAGAAACGATAAGACATAACCTAACCTATCCTATCCGGACCTAACCTAACACTACCTTACCTTACCAAATATATCAAACCTAACCAAACCTAACCTAACCTAACAGAACCAACCCAACCCAACCCAACCCAACCACACCCAACTTAACCCAACCCAACCTAACATAACTTGAAATAAACTGACCTGACTTAATTCGACACAACATGATAAGAAATGACACGATAATAAACAATACGACACGGCACGACACGGCACAGCACGAAAAGACACGTTACGACACGACACGATACGACACGACCTAACAAGAGACGAAACGACACGGTACAACCCGACACTATACGACACGACAAGACACGACACGATACGACCTAACCTAACCTAACTTAACATAACCTAACCTAACCTAACCCAACCCAACACAACCCAACCCAAAATAACCAAACCTAACCACATCCAATCTAACCCAACCTAACCTAACATAACTTAAAATAGACTGACCTAAACTGACTTAAACTGATCTGACATGACCCGAAACGACATGACACGATACGAAACCATACGACACGACACGGCACAGCACGAAAAGACACGATACGACACGACACGATACAACACGACACGACAACATACGATACGACCTAACATAACCTAACCAAATCCTAACCTAACCTAAACTAACCTAACCTTAAAATTAAATTAACTTAAATTAACTTAACATAAAACTAAATTAACGTAAATTAACTTATTCTAAACTAACCTAACCTGTCCTAACCTAACATTACCTAACCTAACCTAACCTAACCTAAACTAACCTAACACATCCTAAACTAAACCTACCTAACCTAACCGAACCTAACCCAACCCAACACAACACAACCCAACCACACCTAACCAAACCCATCCTAACCTAACATAACTTAAAACTTACTTAAACTGACCTGACATGACCCGACACGACATGACACGACATGACACGATACGAAACCATACGACACGACACTACACGGCACATCACGAAAAGACACGATATACGACACGATACGATACGACACGATACGACACGACACGACAAAATACGACACGACCAGACACGACACGATACAACTAAACCTAACCTCACCTAACCTAACCTAAACTAAACTAACCTAACCTAAAACTAAATTAACGTAAATTAACTTAACATAAAACTAAATTAACATAATTTAACTTAATCTAAACTAACCTAACCTATCCTATCCTAACCTAAACAAACCTAACATAACCTAACCTAACATAACCTAACCTAACATAAACTAACCTAACATAAACTAACCTAACCTAACCAAATTTTACCAAACCTAACATAAACTAACCTAAACTTACCTAACCTAACAAAACCCAATCTAACCCAACTCAAATTAACTAAATCCAACCTAACCGAACATAACTTAAAATAAACTGACCTAAATTGATTTAAACTGACCTGACATGACCCGACACGACAGGACACGACATGACACGATACGAAACAACACGACAAGACAAGGCACAGCACGAAAAGTCACGATACGACACGATACGACTCGACCTACCCTAACCAAACCTTACCTAACCTAACCTTACTAAACATGGCCAAACCTGACCAAACCTAACCTAACATAACCGAACCCAACCCAACCCAACCTAACCCAACCTAACATGACTTAAAATAAACTGACCTAAACTGACCTGAACTGACCAGACATGTCCCGACACGACATCACAAGTCATGACACGAAACAATACGATACGACACGGCACAGCACGAAAATACACGATACTACACTAAACGACACGATACGACACGACACGACACGATACGACTTAACCTAACCTAACCAAACATAACATGAACTAACCTAACCTATCCTAACATAACCTAACCGAACGCAACCAAACCCAACCCAAACCAACCCAACCTAACCCAACCCAACCTAAGATAACTTAATATAAACTGGCCTAAACTGACCTAAACTGAACTGACATGACCCGGCACGACATGACTATATCTGACACGATACGAATCAATACGACACGACACGTCATAGCACGAAAAAACACGATACGACACGACACGACACGATACGACGCAAGACACGACACGATACGCCCTAACCTTACCTAAACTAACATAACCTAACCTAACCTTACCTAAACTAACATAACCTAACCTAACAAAATATAACCTTACCTAACCTAACTTATCCTATCCCAACCTAATGTAATGTTTACTAACCTAACCTAACCTAACCGAACATAACCTAAAATAAACTGACCAATTTATATTTCAGGTTGAAAAGAAAATGAGTTTTCTTATGGGAGAGTGACATGGGACCGTTGTCACACAATCTATGGCAACACCATAAGCCTCAAATTATAACCCCACAAACCATAGAAGTTGTAACTCAGGACTTAGTGATATTGTCGGAAGCAATGTTTTTTGGGACATTAAAAGTTTAAGAAAAATTTATATTGGTTGTTACACAGTGTATCGTGTTTGTGTTACAACCTTGTTATTCAGTGTCAAACCGACAACGTGGTCATGTGTTATTACAACCTCCAGACCAAGAAAGGGTATCAAAATTAGTTTTTTTCTTATTTTAGTTCGGTGTAAGGTGTGATTAGTAATTTAAATTGGTCTAGAAATACTCGTGAAACAGTATCAACCAGGTAAATGTTTATCTAGGTTAGGTGCGAGCCCAGTGCCAAATTGACAGATCCACATAGCACTCGTGCAACTAAAGGACACACAAAAGTAGTAGTAAAATGTGTTTTGTTTTGAAGTGTACCTGATGCCACACGCTTCTTACCGACTGTTTGCATGCACACATGCCAGCGATCGCAGCAGCACAGCCAGTATCGTCAGCGACCCTGTAGATTTCGTAACGCACCCTAAGACATCCCGCGACCATTTATGTCAACTGAGCAGGCTACATTTACGAACATCTGGCCAATCACCAGCAAAACACACAGAATAGTAATTACGGCACTAAATCTACCAAACACCACTACCAAAATGTAGAGCAGCATCGTAAGATCAGGTGACATCGGTCGTTTCATCAGACATTGCGACATCACTGATCACGATGTGCGAAAATGCCGAACCAAGAGTTATCTAACTCGTAGTGCGGGGGTGAGTGAGCAAATCCGAGTGCAACATCGAAATGCTCGTAATTTTCTGATATTTTAATTAGCCAAAACAAAAATTGTCACCCACCCTCAAATTATACTATTTAAAGTGCTAAATGACTCTGAACCACAGAGCACAGTCCAGAGTGCCAAGAGTAACAGTTGTGAAGCCAGCGCAAAGCACGCCAAGCCTATTTTATCAAAGTTTTGATTAGTTGATGCGAGTGGGAATAGCGGTGAGGGTTAAATAGACTGGTAATTATCTGGTAAAGAGAGTATTAGAATTTATTCTGCATGGCAGTGGCGTGCGAGGACAGGTTATCCTGTAGCGCCACCTCGTCAGATGTAAGGGACTAACACCTCGGTCGTGCAGCCGACAGCCATGGTGTTAAAAATTCCCTCCCTCTCGATGTCGTGTTTCGCAGGGGACTCTTTAGGCGTTCCTCACACATCGATGCACAGAACAAAGCACTCGCGAGACGTATAGGGCACCTGGATGCTCATGCTGAGAATACACAATACACTTAAAAAGATCTGCGGGTTTTGAGGACCCCGGAAACTTAAGGCCGTGAATCAGCAAGCCAATATAGACCATGTTACTTACATGTGTGAAGCTTTATTGGAACATCTCCGTAATCCAAACAGTATACACTCAAATGGCGGCAACGAAAGTGGGTCTGGACCTAGCCTGCCCGGTGGGTGAAGCTGCGCGTAAAAAGCTAGCAATGTGGGCTAGAGAGATAAAGTACTTAATCCCCTTGGCGCAATGAGTTGCAGAGATGAAGGGTTCCTCTGGCACTGAAGTTAATTAAGAGAAAATATTCCAACGTAGTAAAGATGCTATTGATATACTGAAAGATTGAACAAAGATGAAATGGTACCGGAGCGACACGAAGCCTACCGCCTTCGAACGCTGCTTATTGCCAATTGCCGAACGCTTAGCATGCTTCCTGCGTCGGCAGCGGGTTCATGCCAAACGTTCGTCAAAACACAAAATACACTTTCAAAACACAGAATAGAGCGTCAGCAAATTTTAATTATTATGCTTGCTGTTTAGAGTCCCAAACGTCTTCTGGGAATGTTTATAATTTAATATCACAAATTTTAAGTTTTTAAGTAATTTTGTATTATGCTGTATTATTTTGTGACCAAGTAACTTTTAGCTCAAGGTTAATTTAGGTAAGCACAGGAAAACACTTACATCACTTTAGAATAGAAAAAACAAATAAATTTACATTAAAATAATTTGAATTACACCACGTGGTCAAGCTCGCTGCGTGGGCGAGTCTAAGATGTGCCCGAGGCACAGGGGTGTTTCTACGAATTTAATGGTTAAGCCCGACATAATATTATAACAGGATTAAAATATGAATTTAATGTTACCCCTGGCCAATGGAATTGAACCACCATGTGTAGGAATAACCCATGTTCCCTATTTCACTTTAGTGCTGTTGGAGCACGTGACATCCTGTAAAAGTGTTATCACGTCGAACTTAGGGAACAGGGTACTTTCCCACCAATGGATGATGCACATGATTTACCAGCGCACACACAGGCACTACCAGGCGTCGCGGGTTTGGCGCCTGGACGCCGCGCCTCTTGGATCCACATGGCCGGGCGTGTTCCAATATGTGGAGGCAGTGCTGTCGCCTCGGCCGTTCCAAATGGGTGGCGCAGTGCGCACAACAGGCTTCGGTATTTTATTTTTACGTTCCATGGATCCCATGCCAGCTAACAAATTGCTGTGGATGTGGAACAAGTCGTATATATAATACATATCAGTATAAAATGACAAACATTAAAATACACCAAAAACATTAATACAAATAAACAATACATCACAATTCAAATTAGCTCCATTATGTACTCTTATAATCTGTACAAAAAATAAAAATAGAATAATAATAAAAAATCTGGGCACAAGTTTCCCAGTGTAGGATATTGTCTCTGCAAATGTCGATAAAAAAAACTAAGCACCTGTAGATAAGTCAGTTATTATTATCATTAATCTTGATCTATAAGTCAATTATATTTATCAGAAATCTGAACATAGGTCAATCTAAAAATGAGAAAAATAGTTAAAATTACACAAATAAAACTTATAAAAGTAATACATAGTTAATCACAATAACAAGATAACAATTTGGGTTTAATTAAAAAACAATTACAAATTAGCCTAATATAGCAATTTAAATACAATAATCCAGTATATACTGTAGAGGAGATGCGGAACAGTCCGCATCAAACGTCCCCTTATTCCCCCGGGAAGCCCGTCTGCGCACCGTGACGCCGAGAAGCTGTTTGTGTATTGTTTCAATGCTTATTAATGTCTTTTAAGCTTGTGCTTATCAAACATTTTGTATATTCAGTGTTTGTGAATGTTCTGTGTTTGTGTTACCAAAAACTTACCTCCAGTATGTACTGGAGAATATGGAGGCAAATAAATAAATAAATAGTTTATGTATACATATGGTGGAGTGAGTGAAGAGTGTTTTACAGCCATTTAACATTGATATATTTACAGTCCTTTAACGACGAGGTGTTTAGAGCCAGTGAGAGGTGAGGTAGGGGTAGCATTATTTGTATATGGAGCGATGCTTGGAATGGAGGGTGGGGGAAACAGGAGTTCCTCGAGAAACCCCACCGGCCAACATTATCGTCTAGGCGCTTACGAAAATCCGACTGACTCCGATGGGATTCAAACCCGAAACGCTTTGGTGAGAGACTACAGACTAGCGGCTAAAATTTCCTTTGTTCAACTCTCTTTTAAGAAAAAACATACTCATTCCAACCTTATCGATTTTAGCGCTCATGCGACAGAAATTTTCCGTGTGCATTGATCTTCCCTATCTTTTAGACGGTGTACCTCCTAAGATGTTGGGATATCTATGGCAATGACAAAATGGATGGGTGATTTGTTGAATGTTTGTTTATTTTTAAGAATTATGTGACAAAAGTTATGAGTATACAGTACTTTGCAAGGAACTACGCGGAACGATATTGAAATGGATGCCGGTACCATACCATTAGGCGACGGCGGAGCAGAAAAACAAGGAAGGTAAATGTTTGTATTTGCAAACATGTTTTGTCGTGATGGTGTTTTAACTGTATTTTACTGGGTTTAAAAGTTTCCTTCCGTGTTATAATAGGCATATGGTTATATTAAGCAGCCTGCTAGGGTGTGGTAGGATTTATAAAGTTCAATGTCTAGCATAAATAATAAAATAACTTTTTATATGATGGGCAACTACTTGGTGTGGAGTTTTAACCTCTTCCTCAATCGCTTGCGAAACCCACCCTAATTTTTCAACTTCTTCGAAGCAAATTCCACTCGCTCACCGACACCCTAAACTTCTCTTTCCATTCTTATGTTGACCCACTGAATTTTCTCGCTGTCATCCCCTCTTTCTTTCAACTCTGCCTTAGTTAATAGGCAGGCTGATGTACTCCAATCTCCTTCTACATTCATCCCCTTTTACAGCCTGACGAGCCTTTTACACTCTTTTGTTGTTGAATGAGTTCCCCCACAGTACCTTTATCATGTAGGCTACTTTTACACGTAGGCTACATACGTACGTAACATGGTGATTGTGAATTCAGTGGTAACATTTCCTCAATCTTTCACTTAGCATGCATCTGTTTTTTATTTCTCTTAAATTTTTCTCTCCGGCTTACGTAGTTCAAAGTCCAGTTTACATCAACAATAACATTGATAGTAACACGTGTTTTCAACAAAGTTATTAACAGTGTTGTAAAAATGCTTGAAAATTGTTGACATGTTATCAACATTGTTGCCAACATTCTGTTATTAACATTGTTAATACAGTATTTATAAAAAATGTTAATAATATTTGTTGCCAACATTTTGTTGATAAAAATATGCTAGTAACAAAAGTTCTGAATTTTAGAAACATATTAATAACTTTGTCACCAACAATGTTGATAATATTATTTTGCCGACCCATTCTAGGGCGGTCTAGATCAAAAGATGTTGGTAACAAATGTAACTAGCAATGTTATCAACAATGTTGTAGGCATTTTTGTCATGAACATTGCTAGTAACTTCCGTTCAACATTCTTAGAACTTTGTTAGTAACATTGGTGTTTTCAGCAATGTTAATAACATATTTGCTGTCAACATTGCTATCAAATAGTATACCATAGCTTAGGATTTGTTGATAACATTTTGTAAGTAACATTGTTACTGTTATTTTTTTGGTGTAAACTGGCCTTTAGGAAATGCCCAGAGGCTCTTATCCTTTTATTTGCATTAAAATGTTCCCACATCAGTAAATGCGAAGAGTAGCTACTTACAGTAGGTCGGCCAAACTATTGATTTGACAGGTTTAGTTTATTAACAAAAAAACTTTTGGGATTTTTTAAATTTTTGAAAAATTTTAAATTTCCGATTACACACAAAAATAAACACATAATGACAAAACTAACGTGGCTTACTCAACATCCTCCCACACGGGGCTCTGCGGTAATATGGGGGTTTTTAGACTGGGACACTTAAAAATGGAAATGTCCTCTTGGGATCGCAAAGTAACAAATACCATTGTACTGGGATCAATTAGTAAAATATAAACCCATCCCCTCTTTGTTACTTTCCGACACCAGTTCCACTTGATTTATTTCCAAGATGCCATCTTCATTAAAATTCACTTTCTGTATTTTACAGTATAGTAAAGTATTGAAGAGCAGATGGTTTTTACTTTACAAATTGATACTAACATGCTGGGATCAAATAATAGCCTAAAATATAACCCATCCGTTCTTTATTACATTGTGATAATAGATACAAATAGGCCCTAATCACAATCACTTGCCAAAAATTCACTTACCTACTATATTTTACCATTTTTTGTATTGTGGAGTAATAAAATGTGGTTGAGTTTTATTTGACGATTTGATACCAATAATGTAGTGGGATCAAATAGTAAAATATAATCAATTTATTCTTTTTTACTTTGTGATACAACTTTCAAGTAATTCATTTTTACATGTATGTCACTGTAAACATATGTACATCAAGATCACAAATTATCTCGCACTATCACAATAAAATTTTATAAAACAAGTACAACGTAAAATATTATTTGACCTTATTAACTTAAGTTACAACAGCAATATCCATTCCATCCATCTCTAGAAGCACTACCGGTACCGTACTTATTTCAAAATCAGATGTTGAATATAGCATTGTTCAGTTCCACAATCCAAAACTTACAAGTCTGTACATAAAACTGAATAGGATAACCGTTCAAACAACCAAACACTTAGTTCTAATATACATTTCACTAATTGTGCGATACTACTTCAGGTATCAATACTACAGTTTCAAGTAATCTAGATCCTTTTAACTAGCGAATTAACAAGGCATTCCTGACCTAACAACATTCATTGGAGACTGTTATAGTTATCTTTCATTTCCTATTACATACACGAAAACATTTATGAACAGTCATAATACACTAACACCATAACCATATCACTATATAGTTAACACCTACTAATTTCTATTTTAAAAAATACACACAGACACGTGTATACACAATTTCAAACAACACATGTTAAGACATTTGTTCTTCAGTGATGCCACCCAAAGTTAGGGCCTACTTAACATTACACAATTAAATTTCCCTTATATACATATACAATCATGTCATTATACTTCTGTAGCACTCTAATTTCGTCATATGAAACTTTATTTTAACTTTATTTTATTTTCCTCTGCATAATTCACTTCTACACTTTCTCTCCTCAGAATATGTACTACTATCTTACCCAACATTTTTTTGTCTTTTGTGTCACTTTGCTCGTATTTCGAGGGAGCGGAAAATTTCGCGGAGTCAATGACCTGAATGTTAGAACACAACGTCCTGTGCATACTCGAGTCCTGACCATTTGTCCACCAGCTGCTACTCAGTGGAACAGCGGACAATGAACGAATAGACGGGGCTCGAATATGCACAGGACAATGGATTCTAGCATGCGGGTCATTGAATCCGCGAAATTTTCCCATCTTTGATCACAACACAAGTCATAAATGTAAACATACGCTTTATGATCAAATAGTTACAAAAACTCCAATGTTTCTATAATGGTTGGTATACTCCATCCATTCCAAGATAGCAGCTTGTGTCACTCCGCCTGTTCCCGCGCTTGAACGACATTGGCTGTGCAACAAACCGCCGCACTACCTCCGTGTGTCTCGCGAGCTATTGACTGGCGGTAAGTGGAGAAAACGGAATTGCGCCTCGCTGTGGAGGAAATGGAATCACGATGGACGTGGCGTTGTCGCGTAAGTCAGTAATCCTTTCCATGCACATATAGTATTTCATGGGCACAGAGTGATATTATATTACAAAGGATTAAAAAATGCAACTAAGCGATAAAATTACCTATCCCGAACTAAAACACAGAAATACCTATTTCCTGTCGCAACGACACTGTTAACTAACCAGCCAACCAATGATCGAGAGCTCACATGTGACAGCGTTTATTTCTGCTGCAACCTTGGAATGGATACAGTATAGTAGTCCTATGTGTAGAAAGTTGTGCTTTGAAGTTTTCATTTTGTTTAGTAAAGACCTAATAGAAAAAAAATTCTTTACAATTAACAGGATTACTTCTAACCACTATACAAAAACATTTGTTAATAGTAAGTTTTTCACTCGCAATTGGGCTAATGCCCGGTGGCGAGCAGACTTGTCCCCATCCCTTCAGTCACCAACTCCTCTTGCAGTGCATTCCACTCCCTCACCGTCCTCACCAGCATCGATTGTCTACCCCTCTCCGTTCTCCTGTACACCCTTTGAATTTTCTTACTGTTGCTGTACCTTTGCCCTTAAAAGTTCCCTTAGTTAGTGCGAGTTGCCTAGCTACTCTTTACATTTCCCACATTTGCTTCTTGTGTATTTCAACAGTGATTGTCGCCATATTTGCACTGAAACTCGGAACTGTTTGTAGAGACGAAGCAGGGAAATTTACTCTTGATGCGCACTATGCGATTGCGACTTGCGATTGGAAGGGAAAATAAAAAAATTGTTCACTGTTACAATAAAAAAATTGTTCACTGGTACATTACATAATATCCTAAAGTTAAATTGTCTACATTAGCAGTGTTACGTCATGTGCCGAAGTTTGACTTCCTGTGTTGTTTATCAGTTTTATCACGTAATGTTTTATCACATCTATGAAATCTCTGTGTGTGTGATGCAGCTGCCTGTTGCTGCGTTATGCAAGCCAGAATTCTCTGGACGAGAGTTCACAGAAGCACGTACCTCGACCTGGAACGAGAGAGAAGCCCCCGTACCGCAACCATCACCACACACACAGGGCATTCGATGTTATGAACGTCATGAGGAAGTGAGTGAGCTTTGTTGTCAGTAGACAAAGATACGAGTATTTAGTATGGACATTTTATGATTCCTTTATTTAGGGATAGTTCTTGTACAGATGCAGAGGTCAGGAACATATTTACAGTACCTGCATGCTGTGCATGCCTGCAATTAGGGAAGTAATTATATTTAAATTTTGAGCATTTACAGGAGGCTGACTGAAGCGTTGAAATGAGATGTTTTTATTTTTCTTAATTGGAGCATTGGAAATATTTAATAAATTTTCCTAAAAAAGGATGGTTTCAAATAGGGTTGAAATTGTTTTTGCCACTGGGCAGAAAATACTGATAAATTCCAGGTTTAAACCATCACAGAATTTATTAGTTTTGCCAGTATTTTCCACATGATACATATATTTTTTCAAAACTCATAACTACCTAGTAAAAGTTGAAGCAAACTAAGTCGATTTAATATTAATGTATTACAACAAAACACATAACAATTACAGAGTCTAGATTATTAAGTTTATGCGTCATATTTTTATTCTATTGTTATGTACTGTCCAGTGTAACTGCTTGCAGTTAGAAAAGTTAAATTTGCCATGTAAATAGAAGGTAGCCTACTAAGTTTCAATGTACCGTATGTGTGTTCAAATAATTCTATACGGAAAGATGTTCTAAAAATGCACATGAATCATTCTTTGACATAAATTTGTTTCATGTAAATGTACCTAAATAATAATTAATATAATAATAATGGCATTCTGATTAATTTAATTTTTAATAATAAGCAAAAAAACTTTAATTGAATACTTGATTTTTTAATAAAAACATTATTTTCCATTAAAAGCCAGTATTTGTATATAAAAACCAAGTTGTTTCCAGTGGCATGGAATTTACTGAAAATTAGTGGCATTTTGCCAATCCTGGTTTCAAATCCTCTGTGACCTGGATCTACAACACGATAGAGGACTCCCGATACTGTGGATTTACAGACTTCATTACCTTTGGAATTTTGGATAGACATGGCTTTGTGTACAACATCAATTATTTTACAGAAATATTTGATGACCATGAATCACACTAACATTAAACAAATACAGTAGGCCCTATGTAGTTACAGATACGTTGCTAGTAAAGTAAGGATATCACATGGAAAATTACATTTTGCAACAAGTAAGACGACATGTCCCTCTCATCTTCCCTTGCTGATGATTCCTGTGCTGTGATTCACCTTGAAGGAGTAGAGTAGACGGTACTGTTGGTCGTAATGTCAGACAGAACCTGCTGTGTGATGTGACCCTGGTTGCGGACTGCGTGGAGGTGCCGGCACACAAGATGGTGTTGGCCGCCTGCAGCCCATACTTCTACGCAATGTTCACCAGTTTCGAGGAGAGCAAGCAGGATCGTATCACTTTGCAAGGGGTCGACCCCCAGGCGCTGCAACTGTTGGTTGAGTACGTTTACTCCTCCGAGGTTCACGTCACCGAGGAGAATGTACAGGTACTGTCAGTTGATAAACTGCCTCTTGCATGTGTGCTTGAGCATGCATTCATATCCCTCCCTTTCTTGCCTGCTCGCTCACTCTTCCACTCTCATTTTCTCTGTATTTGTTGGTTTCAGCTGTCAGCTTTCTGTGGCTTCCCTAATCACTCAAGTCAAAGGTTGGACGATTTTTTCAGTACTGGCCACTGCCGATTATTAACCCATTCCTGTCTTTCTTACTCATGTTTTGTTGTACATCTTGGGGTCCTGCAGAGAATCCATGATTTTTGCTGCAAGGAGAACGTCAAGGCTGAAAACGTTAGAAAAATATTTGCAGATTTAGTATTTTTGTGTCAATAGTTGTAACTGTTTATTTAATATTCATGAGTGAAATTCACGTTTTCACAAATTTATTTTTTATTTTTATTATTATTATTATTTGCTTGTTTGGTATACCAGCTGTGTAATATGTGTGTAAATCTATTTTTGCTGTGGTAGTGTTATAATCACAGGTTCTCCTTATGTTGTACAATACAGGATGAGTAAAGAATGAATACCCCAACTTTGAAGGTCTGTATAATCACAACCAAACAACTTACAATGTTTGCGACCACTCAATAGAACTGCAGAACAGTGAAGTTTTTATACCATTTTTATAAATGTTTACTTTGACTGTCATGAAGAACACGACCAGCATTGACACATAGACATGATATATTCTAACTTGTTCCACACTTGTGCCAGCATGTCCGGTGGAATGGTGTGGATGTTGTCCAGAAGCCTTGGTGTGAGGAGGGAGGGTATGGCCTAAGATTTCATTTGTGCACCACTAGAGAGCACTGATAGCTTAGCTTTGCGAAATGTGAATCGGTGATGACTGTTCAATGCAAATTGCATCACAAATTTGGATGTCGTCCACCTGATAGGTGAAGTATTCTATGGTGGTTTTGTAAGTTTCATAACGAAGGTTGCCTGTGCAAAGGCAAAAGTTCTGGCCGCCCATGTGTGTCAGCCGACAACATGCAACGGATTCAGTAAGCATTCGCGCGCTGTCCACGAAAATCAACTTGGCGAGCTAGCCGGGAAATGAAACTCTCAATCGTCTGTGTGTAGAGTGTTGCGAAAGGGATTATTGTACACACCATACAGGTTACAGCTTGTGTAGGCTTTTAATGAAAAGGATCAAGAACTGAGACGTGATTTCTCTGCGGACACTCTTGTCCGGAATGAGGTAGACGATGCCTTCTTCTCAAAGCTGGTGTTTACTGATGAAGCGACGTTCCACGTCAACTGTAAGGTCAGCCGACATATGAGACCAGGGGAATCCATATGAAACCCCCGAACACAAGCATGCATTACCCAAAGTGAACGTGTTTTGTGCTGTATCGAGAGACACTGTTTTCAGCCCCTTCTTTTTTCAAGAGTTCACTGTTACTGGGATTTCTTACTTGGCCAAGCTTATCGTATGGGCATTTCTTCACTGGCCTCCAAGGAGCCCAGATCTTACCCCATTTTTTTTTCCCGAGGGTACATAAAGGATCTCATGTTTGTTCCGCCATTGCCGAATTCGAAACAAGAATTACGGACACCATCCATACCATTACACCGGATGTGCTGGCACGAGTGTAGAATGATTTAGAGTATTGTCCTACAAAAATGTTATTGTTTCACGGTTCTTTTGAGTGGTCACAGAACATTGTAAGTTATTTGGTTGTTATTATACAGGCCTTCAAATTTGGGGTATATTTTTTTACTCATTCTGTACTATTCTTTCTCAGTTTATGCAGTAAACTATCATAATTTAAATACTAATAGTCTGCCTCATTTAACTATTCCATATTTTAAAATTTTTGTTTCAAGAAATGGGCCTGGCGGTTCCATTGTTTGGAATAATAAACCTACCTGGCTTCCTGGAAAAGCAGGCTTTCTGCAATCCAGTTCACTGACACACTTCGAAGAAGTGAAATGTCAAAATATGGAAAAGTTTCATGATACAGATTATAGCAGTGTTTAATTGTAAATGTATAACTCGCGAATAAATATAAATATATATATATATATAAACCAGACTCGCAGGATACTAAATTTCAAATTGATCAGACCAGTACAATTGCTCACATTCACTCAAAAATATCTAGGATTCGTCATTTACAATGAAAATGAAAATGAAAACGGTAAGTACCTATGTAGCTGCGTTCAGTGCATCGTTGCTATGGAATATGTACCTAGTTAAAAGCTAGAAAAGAGCTCATAATCTTTAAACTGCTGAGCAGACTTCCTAGAATTTTAGCTAAGAACCATCTCGAACATATCAGCTTTCAAACAAAAAAAAACTCATCAAAATCGGTCCATTCGTTTAGGAGCTACGATGCCACGCACATATACACAGGCAGACAAGTCAAACTTAATAACACCCCTTTTTGCGTCTGGCATTAAAGAAATATTAGAAATATTATTTTCAACCTTTTTTTTTACATAATATTAGTTATAAATATGTGGTAAAATTAGAATCTGGAAACCTTGTTTCCATATGTGTCTGGTCTCAGTAGTTGTGACTGAGTTATTTGATAGATATTTAAGAACATGACCCTTGCAAATATTTATTTTTTTTTGTAACTCAATAAAATTACTTAAGCCATTTGGTATTTAGATGTATACTTCCTGTACAGTATGAAAGAAAATGTGTGTGTGTCTCTCTCTCTCTCTCTCTCTCTCTCTCTCTCTCTCTCTCTATATATATATATATATATATATATATATATCCGTGTGTGAGTATGTTGGCAAACTCATTAATTTGGTTGGTTGCTGTGTCAATTGCAGAAATAATTATGTTTTAGTCTTAGGTTTATGGCATCCTTACTCTGACGACCTTGTCAATGGCACATAGACACCGTCATTCTCCTATGTGTTGTCCTTGTCGTGTTGCATGTCTCTGTTCTCTTCTTGTTCGTAAAATAAAATACCGGTAATGAATATTTAAGGTGTGTAGGAAAATTGTTTCTTTACAAGCAACCCCGTACATCCAAAAATTTTGGCTTAAAGTATTACTAAAGTATTAAGAAACTACGGTATGTATGTAATTGTATTTATCATTTTATGTGGTTTTCAAATTGATTAATTGTGAGGAAATTTACTGATGTAGTACTGGCCTACAAAATTGTGGGTTACAAATACTGATTTACTGGTATCTTGAGACTTTCAAGGAAATATTTAAATATTGCTTTCTGTAACAGAGTGACAATTTCTTATTCCATGGTAATGGCTGTAACAGTTATGTTGTCTGCACCAACTATTCTTTGACATAATATTCTCTGATTGTTAGTGTTATCGTCAGGTGTGCAAAATTCTTATGCTTAGTATGTAATCAAAAGAGAAAAGTGAGAAAAATTGTCTCCTGCTATTAGGAAATTCACAAATACTGACAGAATTGTTCTCACAATAGTTGTAGAAGGAGGATATACATACTAATCTCCATACATTGTTTGGTGGCCAGAGCAGACAGTGCCTTTAATTGAATACAGTATGTTTAGTGTTGTCAGTTACAATTACATTAATGGCAAGCATTTCTGGGTTGCTAAGTAGCGTGACATACTAGTTCTGTGTATTGGCAGGTGCTGTTGCCTGCGGCCAACCTGCTGCAGTTAACAGATGTGCGAGATGCATGTTGCGACTTCCTGCAGGCACAGTTACACCCTACAAACTGTCTTGGCATCAGAGCGTTCGCCGACCTGCACGGCTGTTTGGAGCTGTTGACACATGCCGAGATGTACATCGAACAACACTTCCCGTACGTGCCTGCTAGTTGTTTTAAGTGTGTGAGCATTTGCAACCATTGCCACGACAGTCTTAGTCTCCGGGCTGTTGGTAACCATAGCAGGAGATCAGGCAAGGTTGACTGACCATCCCGACACAGTGGTTGGACACCCCAGAGGCCAATTAGGGGATCTGCGTCTCCCCATTTGCATTTGAACAACCAATTACAGGCAGCATTCATTAGACCATATAAAATGTAAAGCCTTGTCCACCCTAGAACTTTTGGTAATTTTTACACCCTGAAGAAATTGACTGCAATGTTTGGTAAAATGTCGCATCCTGCAACCAACCAGACACTGCTCCAACTCGTAAGCAAAGAGAGTTGTGTGTACTGTAATTAAAAATTGAATGATGAAATCAACTTGACTACAAATGCTTTTGGAGTGATTTGCAAAGATTTTATTTCAATAAGCTTGGAATATATATTATGTGTTGTACTGTAGCCAGAATAATTTTATAGAATTAAATTTAACTTGACAACATTTAGGTATGTTAAAATTTTACTTGTGATGTCACAGAATTTACAGATTATAATCAAAATGTATTTACGGGAATCAAACACTTCTTTTAAATTTTTTTCTCTATAATGTTTGTTTTTGCACAACAAAGCATAGGTTTAACAATTTTCGGTCTTTGTTACTAGCTCAATATCCTTATTACTTTTAGTTGAAAACAACTTCCAACAACATAATCAATTTTCTGATTTATAAGTACATCTAAACTGACAGGGATCATTTTCCCTCAAGATAATACAATTACAACTTACTAGTTCCTAAAATTACCAATTATTTGAAATATATTTTAGCATTTACCTCTTTCTATGATGAAATGTTATTCAACCGTGACTAGAATTGCTGGAAGTTTGCTGACAGTACTGGAATACCGTATTTAGTACTCGCATAATGCCAGCATAATTTTTTGAAGGCTTGAAGCAGTATTTTAAAAAGCCTGCATTATGTCAGCATCTGTTTTTTCAACAAGCAGCACATTAATTAGTGACACACATCAATTGATTAATAACGTTTTAGTACTTGACAGATAAGCCAGACAAGCCATAGCAGGTAAAGACACCAACCCACAGTTGCTGCCCATGCAGCCCATTGTAACATAGACTTTGACTCTTGCTACAGCACTAGAGTGGTGAGGGCCCTGCCACCTACAAGCAATAGCTCTGAACATGGATGAAGGGAGCTAGCTCATCAATATATCACTAAATCCAGGCAACCACCAGGTCACAATATAAGATAACATCCCCAGTCATTCAGCTTCCTACAATCACTATACCCGTATATCCTCATTATCCTCTTCTACTTAACGCTTTTGAATCTCCCGCCTCATATCAGTTCAACCATTGGCCGCTAGGTGCATTAGCATCGGTGCATCGGCAGCCACACCGCAGTCAGCCATGTCTCTTCGCCCGAGGAAGCTGCTCTAAGCAGTGAAACGTCACGATACGCGCTTCTGCGATTATGTATTGTCCTATTTGTGTGTGTATCTGTCAAGTACTAAAACGTGAGTACTTGTGCTTCTGTCTTTTGTACGTACTGATAGCCTAGCGGTCTCTTCCTTTGTTTTACAATTGATTAATAAGATTTTATAGTTTTTTTATTCCATGTTAACTATGCACCCCACTCCTTTAATTTTTAAAGAAATTGTCATACTATGTATGAGTAAATATGGAAAAAAAAAAGTTGTACATTTTAAGTTTTATTTTATACCAAAAAAATTTTAAAGGTAACATTTTTCTTTGAAAACACGTCATAATGACTACACTCCATTTTGAGAGCCAAAGATTTGGCCAAAAACATGTGGCAATTATGTGAACATATGTGGTAGTTGTTTACATGCTACAACATATGTCAGTATAGGACGTAGTGCAAGAAACATCTTAAATATGTGTGTTCTAATTTTATTTCAGTGAAGTTGTGGAGTGTGAAGAGTTTTTGACACTATCACATCATCAGGTTTCAAAACTTATCTGCAGCGATCGGCTAACTGTGCCATCTGAGGAAAAGGTTAGTACACTAAGGCCAGCACAGTATTCCTGAAAGTTTTTAAAAGAGTTAAGATGCAGCTTGATTCATGTGTGAGTTGTATCAGTAGTCGTAAACTTTGAATAGCAAACCAAATCCACAGTTAATGACGTAGCCAGGCCCTTATTTACAAGGGCTGGAATTGGTGAGTTGTCCTTGGCTTAAACAAAACTTATGCATGGGCTGCTTTGCTTACAGATGACTACAAGCATTGCAGTGTATTTTACTGTTTGTGTGCCGAATATTGTGTTAAGTATAAATACAGAAAACAAACATAGTAGGGTCCGTGGTGGCTGAATGGTCCGACCTCTTGCCTCCCACCAAGGCGATCTGGGTTCGATTCCCGGCGGGGTCAGTCCTCGGATTTTCGCATGTGGGAATAGTGCCGGACGATTCCGCTGGTCGGCGAGTTTTCTCGGGGATCTCCAGTTTCCCCCGCCCATTCATTCTGGCATCGCTCCATACTCACATCATGTCATCCTTCACCATCGCTAAAGACCTCTCTGTTAAGCGCTGACCAATATCTCTCGCTCACAAACACAGTACATAACTGTAGTATATAGAAAATAAAACATTGTGGCAGCCAGAATGCTTGGTAATTACCAATGAATGTTTAAAAATTGACATAGTTGAATTAAACAAAATATGTAATTTTCCAATTGTTTAAATACACACGTACACAATTTTAAAACCTTTATACCTAAATATAGTGGACTACTCCATTTGTGAAGAAACTGCCATTTAAGAAATAAAAGATTGAAAGAGAAACCATTCTCCAGTACTACTCCTAAGTCAGACCTTCAACAAACAATACAATATTATATATATGAGCCCACATTTACCTTGCAGAAGGGAAATTAGGAATTATTTTTTCTTAAGAAAATATTTATAATAAATTAACTATATAAATCTGCAGTGACAATACTATGATCATTGTAGATATGTTGAAAAGTACGAAAATACATACCGTAAAAGAACATAATGTTTATAGACAGCAGCATTGGGCACTTCATGTTCGTCATGTTGAATTTTCCATTTACATGCTGATATTTATATTTACTGAATACTAGTTAAAAAGTTCTTTTTATAGCTGTTTATTCATATTTCATATGCCTTATAATTCTGTACAAGTACATATGCACTCTGTAAATGTTAATTTTAAAAGGTGAGAGGAAAACTGTATTATGTTGTCCTAAATTCGTGATACAAGTGTTTATGATAAGTTGGTTAGCCAAAGTAGACTGAAATTTAACCTAGAGTTGTTTAGCAACTGAAATTTGTTTGTGTCTCAAAAGTGAACTAAGCTCGATGGTTGCAAGCATTTTGTCTCGACCTGGCTAACCTCGTGTGATCAGCTAACACAACTGGGAAAAGTTGACTAACTTAAGAAAGTTACTTTTATTGAATGTTTTTACATTTTTTCTGCATTCGCTCTGGAGAATGACATTACTGCTCTTTCTTGGCAGCTTCTACAAGACCCTGCCCTCGTCTCAATTATTAACCAGTTAGTGGGTACCCTGACCTGGTCAGACCTCCACTATTGCCTAGTGTCGTTGCAATTGGCAAATATGTATATTGGCAAACAAGTACAGTGCATGAAAGAGAATTGCACCACTGGAGACTGCCTGTGGAATAGTTACAGCAGTTCAGCTACCTGTCTTGCATGGTGCTTTATTGATGGTGAATTTTATCAATTTCTGCCACATTGTTATATTTATACAGTGCAGTAAAACACATATCAGTTATTTCCCTTAATATGTACATCCATACATTTGCAATAGATCCAGCCTTGCAGTTTCGTATATTGTGAAAGATTTTCACAACAAATTTTTTTTACACTGTTCCTGAAAATGTGTATGAATGAACTAGGTGCTGGTGTTC
>PNEQ01031342.1:0-30758 GCA_003012365.1 Medauroidea extradentata
TCTTTAATGCATTATTTTTTATGATTTTGGTTTGCAAATATTGTTATTTTTTTGGCTGTTTGTCGATTAGTGGAAAAAGGATAACATTCCAGCACTTTCAATTATTGATATTTCTTTACTTACTTTGACTATGGACTGGGAAATTGTGCACTTTTACTGTATACTAGTAGACCTACAGATGCTCAATAGTGAAGTTTTTTATCCAAACTGTAATTTTCCTACAAATCACTTTTTCCTATTTTTCTCAAAACATGTATGTATGGAATATTAACCTTTTTCCACTCAGCTGTTCATATATATATGGTTGTGACTGTGGTACATTAACTTGGATAAATGTGATCTGGTTTACATGAGTGTCTCCAATTTTTTATGTATGAGTGAATGTGTTTTAAATGCAAACCAGATATTGTCTGTATAGTTCTTTTTTTTTATAGAGTCAAACTAATTCTAAAGCGGACATTTGTTTGAGGACTCTGTAGATGTTTGGAAGTGTGAATGTTGATGTTTTTTTAAATTGTTTGTGTGCAGATGTATTTTAACAGTGATAAATGTGATACATTAACTCAGAAAATATGATCTTAATTAAATAAAATACATTTTTGTGTATGTGTGAGCACCTATTAACCAACAAAATAGCTACTGTGTCTTAAGTTTTACTTTATTTCATCCTTTGTATATAGAGTCAAAATTTTTTTAGTCCAGTAGTATACAAAATTGTTACGTGCACTTAAACTTTGTGATGTAATTATTAATTAACGTCTTAGTGTGACTGTTAATAATGAATAGCTGGAATCTTTGCAGCCCTATTCGTGTGAATGAGTATTTTATCTACATTATACACAATTTTTTTTAGTGTTTTAATTTTTTTGTGATTACGGTTTAACGCATTTAATGTTCAGATGGTAAAACATCTTATTTCATTTAAATTTTAAAAATTGTTAAGTAAAAATTCTACTTATTATTAGTTGTAAACACCTAATGTTTAATAATTTTCAAAACTGTATTTTATTTAAGTGGTTAAGTGTAAGAAAAGGTAAAGATGCTTTAATTTTGCCACAATTATTAACAAAGACACTATATTATTATTATTATTATTATTATTATTATATTATAAGCATTCCAATCCTTTAAATAGGAGAACTGCTAATATCATATTATGTAACAGATGATAATAAGAATATGCAGCATTAACATCAATGCTTAATTTAGAAGAATTGCTCTCTTCGGAGAAGGCATCAGCAGCAAATTCTCTTTAATGAATTTTATGCATCTATAACTATACATAAAACAATGCTAACAATCTCTGAAAACATGTAAAAAAAAAACAGTCACCCAAGCTCTATTTGCTGGTGATATTAATTTATTTTGTTGCATTGTGGGATTTAGTGGTCATCTTCTTAGCATTAATGAAAAATCTAAATTTTGCATAGTCTACTTTACCCAGAGTCCAATTTTGTCATAGTAACAACTGTGAAACAGACTTTCAGCAAAGTTTAGCTTTAGATGGGATGTTAGACTTCGCAAAGTACCTGTGAAAGTCTAGTTCATGAATACCAGCTTAAGACTTTTATAGCTGGCACCACACTGCTTCTAGCCACACTCTGCTTTGCAGACACTGTAGGTCTGAATTCCACAAAAAGATGGCTTAAGTAGCTTCACTAGGAAGCATAGTTTGTTTATTGAGCTTGTTTATTGTGCAGTCAACATGTATTCTTATAACACACTCACAAGTATTAAAAATGACAGTTTATGAATACCATTGCTAAATGAGGTGAAGTTATTGATATTCTGTGAATTGTTGAGTTTTATGAATGCAGCCTTTGTATTTGGAGTTACAAGTAACTAACATATAGTAATTTTTTTTTGTTTTATGCATTATAAACTATGTTATGCACTATTGCTGCAAGTGCATCATCAAGCATGACAGTACCACTATATAGAAATTGAATTTTTGAATAACATGTGGCACTTTTGGTGTCTGTTATTGGCTGTCATGAGTTTCAAATCTGAATATAACTTGCACACATTTACCTGATTTGTAACATTACGTGTTGTACAAATTAGAGTCAATACACAGGAACCTGTACTATATATACATTAATTTGTAGGTATTTATAATATAAAACTACTATTGGTTGAAAGTAAGTAAAAAAGGAAGAAAAGGACAGGGAAGAGGCCATAGTAAAAAATTTCACATATCTTAAAAATATTCAAAATTTTAAATACTTACCAATGAAACCAATACTTCTGCCAAGTACAAACAAACTGTTGATGGCCCCCATTTCAATGTATTCTTGTGCTTCTTCCCTGTAATTTGTAAGGATAATGAAAAAAATTACATACATATTTTCCGAACTTCATACTTTGATGTAGTTCGTAAATACTCTTAAAAAGATTACACACTATGTTACAATTTACACACAATCTGTGCCCTTAATACCACATACTAGTAATTTAATATTCAGCAAAATAATATGGTAGAAGTGATTATACCCTTAAACGAGTTATAGTTTAACCATAAGCAAGTACAAACATCGATACAGTAAAATTATACATACTTACAAAAACACAGTTTTGTAGCAATATGTGCTGAAAAGTTGAAAATAATTTATAAATATAAAGATTTTGTTTAACAGTGATAGGATGTCTTACAACTCACTGTACATTTTTTGAATAAGTTTGAAAATAAGAATAAAGCACCGACTAAAAAATTAACTTCAAAGCAAAAAAATTTGTAGGGTGCTTGGTACCAGTGGACTTAAATTTTATATCGCTAGCTTTTCATAAAGTTTGTACAGGTAGAATCATTATGAAAAGTAAGTAGAAAGCACATCATTTACTAAGAAAATGTTGTTGCTTTAAGATTTTGATTTTAAATAATTAATTCTGTCCCAAAAAGATGGCATATTTATTTCATAATGGGCGAGAGTTGTCTGTTCTTAATCTATATGTGCACAAAATTTGAAATAATTTATAGACCTCTAGAAGCGAGTGAAAAATTTCATTGAAAAGATTTCAGATGGCATTTTTTTCCCATTCAAATACCAGGTCACAGCTATGAAATTATTGTACAGTACCGTCATGGATTCACAATACGTGGGCAAAATTTCAAATAATTCCGACATCTAAAAATGGGTGAAAATTTAAAAGAAATCATCCATTACATTCGTACATACAGGTGAAGCCAATAATGGAGTGTTAAATAATTCAAACAGTTGAAATGAGTATTGACGAGTGAACATGCTCATAGCAACTTATTCACAGATGCAACATTTATGATGCTCAGAAAAAATTTTTTATTTTACCTGTAACATAAAAACTAAAATAATGTATGGTGGATAAATGCACTTTTGTTGAATATTTAATTGCTGCCATAACATTATTTGAATTATCTGGCAACAGATGCTAACACAATTTATCTGCATTTTTAGACTGTAAAACTGATGTGATACAAAAAATTATAGAATTATAACACGCACAAGAAGAGTCAATTTCTTAACTTAAATAATGAATGAGCAGGATCAAAATATACAAAGTTTATTTTTTTATTTTAAAAAACTTACCTATAAGAAGTACAAAAACAACCCAAAGACTTTACTTTTACCCATAAAAAAACTGCTACACAAAGTGAACTCAAATATTGTATATCTGTCGGCAATGGGTAAGAAACCTGTTAAAAGTTACTAGTATGTAAAACAGTAGAAAATTTTCTACTGTCAAGAGAAATGTGCAGTAGCTATACTTTATTTAAATATATTATGGCATACAAATAAGTGACACAAAACTTTTTAAACAGATTTGGTCACAATAATTTGACATTTATGCTATACTGTAACATATAACATATTTGCTACATTTATACACTAAATTTTTTATACCTAATCTCAAACATAACTCATACAGCAGCACATATATACATACTAAATTTATATATTTAAATTAACAATATATTTATTAGCAGAGCTATTTCATATGGTGAATGTTTTAAAGTTTAAAATTTAATAACATAGGTAATAATTGACAAGTATTCAGAAATAAGTGGTCTTTAATGTAGGTAAACTTTTCTGACTCACATTATTGTGTACGTAACATGCACAATTTGATATAACATTTTAGTTAGCACAAACCTGAGCTGACAATTACCCAATTTACTCACCTAGGCTTACAGCCTTCATTACAACATTCCCTTAATATTTAGCCAAAACCACAACTCGTGTATACTCAGGGCAAAAAACATAAATTTCAGCTTATATATGCTTATAAGAATTAGTGACAACAAGTTATTTTGTAACATTCTTGAGCCAGAAATAAAAAAAAAACATCCAGTAATTTTAAGAATGTTCTATTTACAAACTGAACAAATGTTACATACCCTTTACAGTTCATGAATTACAACACAAAATGCACTAAATTACATCTCTCTCCTTAGGGTTATGCCTTTCTCAAAACCAATTTCCCTTTTGCCTTCTAATCATGAAAGAAACATAGCACACACTCACTCTCCTACACTTCCATTCTTCCCATTCAAATACTGTACGCATATTTCACAGCACCTCGTTAATCCAGCACTCCTTCCCCTGACCAATTTGAAACGGGCTGATCCCTCTTGAACTCACGTATATTGCGAGTAGCCTTCGGTTATCCAGAACTGACAAAATGTGTATTTGCCATAAATGAGCAGGCCTCCCTTATGGTCTCTGAAAACACCCACCCTGCAATCCACACTATGTGACGTCAGCTACAGTTGACAGTAGTTCAATCAAACTTACCAGGCTTCCAGAACCTGCCTTTCCCACGGACATTATATTTACCAAACATAGTCCGGGATACTTCTCTATCCTCCCGCACACTCTGCAAACATGGACTTATAGTCAGCTCCCATCACGACGTCAACACACTCCTCTATCCCGCACACTGACCTACTGAAGAAGTCAAACTGACTACCAAACCAAGGTGTGGGCACCTTCACAATCCGACCAAAGAGTGAGCACTCGCCTCCAGCGCCCCTCTCAACTCGACTCATTGACCGCCGGCCGCCGGAACCCGACACTCCCCTCCTCCCCCAGGCCTACCCCTCCATGGCCAGTGGAGTGACATGTTCCAAGTAAAACGGGGGAGCCCGAGCACCAGCGACCAGGGCATTCACTAATGCTCAACTAAGAAAGAAAAACAAGTGCCCTATTTAAAACTCCCCACCCTGCTAAAATGATGAAGGCATAAAGGCGAGGACCGCTCAAACAAATACATAATTTTGCTTGTCATTGTCACCATGACTCACTCGTGCACAAGATTCCTACCAGCAAAAACTCTCCCAGCTCTCTTATATACTCTTAACCAATAGTTCAGAAATCTTAGAGCAACTTGCTTTCTTGGAGCTACGGGAAACATGTCACATCATGGTCAAAGCACCATCGGGGAGCAGTCAGTAGGCACAAGAATTCTCTAGGTCATAATATTTACTGTTATCAGAGTCTTTACAAAAATAAAGAAAGGCATGCAGGTGGCTGCCTAGCATGTCAGAAAGGGTAATGCAAGCTGCACAGTGCTAGCCGAGATCCTAAATAGTTCTGCTGCCCCTGTATCAATTTACATTGCATGCACGATAGTCATGGCTCGCAACATTGCTCTGCCCATTAAGTCTGTTTGTCCCGATCAGACAAAAGAGTTTCTGGTCAATTGTAGAGAGCCAGTCAGTCAATTTAGACAACCTTGGATTTTATTGCCTGAGGGCCTCAGCGAACAATCCAGAATACCAAGCTATTTAGCTTCTTGACAGTCTGGCAAAGGCCTTCGCAATATTTCTGTAGTTTTGGACAGTAACCTTTTAGTTGCTGTGGGTTGAACAGTCATACCAGCTGACCAGCTGCCCCTCTTGAAACGTTTCTTCAGGTACCTTCCAATCAAACCTTATTTTCATCCGGTCGTTGTTGACCCTACATGTGGCAGAGCAAAGTCATGGACTGGGACCATTTTGCGAAGACGTTCACTGGCGTGCACCATGAACAGCAGATCACTTGGAAGGCGAGGCTCTCTCCTTAACAGCGTTTTAGGTGTTACCCTTGTCGCTTCATGGACGGCAGACTGATATCCAAGGAGGAACAGGTGAACCTTGGAGTTCCAATCATTTAAATTATCTGCAACAAAAATGAACAGATATTGTTCCAAGTTACATTTCAGCAGGTCGACCATCCCATCTGACTGAGGATACAAAGGTGTAGTTTGTGCCTTCTTCATTCCCAGAATATTTGTCAAATCTTGGAATAACTTGGCTTCAAAGTTGCGGCGCTGGTAGGAGTGAAGTTCAATGGGTACTCCAAACCTTGAGAATACTTGCTCTACTAAAGCATTAGCCACAGTACTTAGCCTCTTGATTAGATATTGGTATGATTTCAGGCCACTTTGTGAAGTAGTCTTGTGCCACCAATAGGTACTAATTCTTCCTCACTGCCAAGGGACACAAAATGTCAACTGCCACCCTCTCAAATGGTGCTCCAACAATGTTTTTTGAAGATGACAACATCCTCTTTTCCTTGGTTCTTTCCTTGAAGCACAGGCATCATGTTCTGCACCACCTCTCAACATCATCCTTGCAATGTAGCCAATAAAATCACAATCTTACTTTATTGAAAGTCTTATTAATTCTAAAATGTCCTCCAACTGATAAACTGTTGTGATGGTACCGGCCCTTAAACTTTCTCTCACATTTACCTCGCTGCTCAGGTCCTTGATGAAGTGTTCCTTACATCAACCACGCCGTCGATAGAACAAGTCTCTTTACTCTCAGTTATGGGGTGGGTTCAACAGTGAAAATGAGAAGAGATCGACATAGCTGTGAAACTACGAACTTTTATTGACCGAGGCTGATAGCTTACAGCGGTGATACTTAATTAACTCGTGGCAGTCAGTTCCAGCATTATAGAATTAACATTACGAAAGAGAGTTTCCTTCAGCCATGATTCACAGACATTACGGCCCGCGCACGGAGTTTACTTTAGCTCACCACATTAATTATAATTTTAGGAAACAAAGGAAAAAACTACTACATTGCACGCTTTCCTCACAATAACCCAGTGCTATTGCAGCACTACCCTTCACCTTACGAGAACAGATGGATAAAAAATAAACTTGAGTGAATAGTAGAACTTTACACTGCTCTAACTCGGCCCACATGGTGAGCTACAACCCACGCTAGCAGCATGGCTAGCCGATTGCGAGCTCTTCTCCGCCACATCCTTACACCTTGATGGTCGCCGAGAGACTGGGATGAACAATGGCCGCAGTCGCGCTCACAAGCTAGCGCGAGGGCGCCACTGTTCATAGTATTTCTGGAAACTCTCTTTAGTCCAGAATAGATTAATTAAAATAAAAAAAGAACTTAAGCTTTACAAGATGATAGTGGCAGGGATAACGTGAACAACACAGTTTACAAAAATTTTATCTTATATCTGAAACGGCTGGTAATAATAAAACAATTATCGCACTCGGCTGAGTGACGTAGTTTACTGCCCTGGAACAACCTGGGTTAGCTATCTACTCGTCTAGACAAAAAAGAAAGAAAGAAAGGAAGGAAGGAAGCCCTACTGACTGAATTGGCTCAACAAACATTAAAATCCTGCATAACTTCTTTACACTCAAGTTTAAGAAAAAATTACAAAATACAAAAAATGTAGAAAATTCAACCAGCTGTAAGTAGACACCCAACACGGCCTACCTCAAACAACTTACAAAAACAATGATTATCATTATTGCCCCATAGACTGGAATGACTGCCATGAACCTGATACATTCAAAACACTAAATTGTTATAATAGCTGGAGTTCTGACTTGTGCTAGAAAGACATTTGTGATATGCTGATTCTTCAGAAAGGGATCCCTTACAGACATTAAGGGGAAAGTCCATTCACTGTTTGTAATTGAATTTTTGAATAAAGAAACATTCACTTTAACTCGCAGGCAACAGATCAACACTCTGTTGGCAAGCCGGGCAACAGTATTACTTAACCTTTAGTGGGCTTTTAATCTCACCACTTTAAACTTGTACATGTTTTAACACTATATTTATGGCTCAATAATTACCTTAAAATATCAGAGGCTCTTTTATGCATTTTGGGATGTCATCTGCATTATTAAGCTTCAATGGGAACTTAAAAATTTAAATAAATGTATATATTATATTAAAAAAAATGATAACTGTCCACATTAGGGACTGGTGAGGCCAGCTACTTCACACTATGAAGTTCCTTCAGCACCTCTTGAACTCTAATTTCTGAGAGTACCAGCTGTAGATGTGTTTGTTTGCCATCTGCATTTTCCCAGTTCCAGTACAGGGCACCAATTTTCAGAACTAGAGACTCCCATTTTGCCCAATATGCTTTGGTTGTAGCATTTGGAATAGTCTTGCCCTCCGCCTCTCTGGGTGCTTGGCCCCTTTCCTTAGACTAACAGCAGGGTCATTCCTCTGAGCTTCGCAAATCTTTTCATCACTTCACAGACAAGGTTATCTGCCAGTTGTGAGCTCTTGGAGTCTCATTCTTGGAGCAGTTCAAGTCTTCGCAGTTTTCTCCTCTTGGCATTCACAATGAGAGCACATAGGCTTACATGGCCTCCCGGATGGAGCATTAGCATTGTTGCGTAAACATCCAGGTCTGTGCTGTATTTCAAATTCATACTTTTGGAGGTGCTACATTTCCTGAGCTATTTTGCCTTTTGGGCTTTTGAAATTGTGTAACCAGCATAACGAAGCTTTATCTGTTTGTAGAATGAAATGCCTTCTTCGTAAGTAATAGTGAAAGTGTGATATAGCCATAACCATTGCAGGAAGTTCCCTGTGAGCAACACAGTAATTTCTTTCTGACTTATATAACACTTTGCTAAAATACTCTAATGGCCTTTCTTTCCCATCCTGGATCTGTGACAACACAGCACCAATCCCCAGCACTGCTTTGGTCGAGACAAATAGGAAATGTGCTATACTACTAAGTAAAAATGAAGACTGGCTACAAAACAAGTGACTGGCTCATGGAGGCTAGAGAATTAAACAATAATGTTTCGGGACCTGATCTATAAGAAATTGGACTCTTAGGAAGCACTTGGAATACAAGTAGAACATTTCCAAGCATCCAGCAGATAGCTTTTAGAATTCAAAAGCCAGTGGAACATTACCACACTTGAGGTACGTGTTGAAGAAGCAGGTGTTAACACAGATATTCTTGAAAGCTGGCAACCTAAACTTGAAGCTCTGTGTCCTGGGTTTAGTGCTAAAGATATTTGCAAATCTTCATAATATTTAAAATAAATTCAGGAAGTCACTTCAATATTTTTTTACCTATTTGGCAGACTCCACGATTTCCAGGACATACTGAAAGGGAGTTTCAAAGAGCAGTTTTGCCGTTAATGTGAAAGTCTATGTTGACTAGAAATCAGCCGTATTAGAAGTTCTATTTAACAAACTCCCATACACCAAAAATATAATTTTTTGGTCTGTTAAGTTTATTTTGTACAGAGATTTTACTGTACCAGTTTTCAAAATATAGTAGACTCCGAATTATCCGTGTGTGGATAACCTGATTTGCCGACTATCCGTGCAAAATATTTCACTTTAAATAATTGAAAAAAGTTGAAAAATTAAAAAAAAAAGTTTTAGTTACTTATAAATACACACACTGTTTACTCACATAATGTTAACCAATGTGTTATGCTAGAAAACTTATTCTGAACGGCTTGAAGATTTATGTCTTTTCCAGCAGGCAAAACAATTAGTTCCGTGCATGAATGGATTATCGAGTGTCCCTTGTGATGCACATTAATGGAAAACAGGCTTATTATCATGGATAAATAAGATATCCATAATTTTTTTTTACTATTTGTGTTTTAGATTATTAGCTATACCCCTTAATCATTGATGTGAATAATCGAGAGAGTATTGCATTAAATTGTTGCCTTTTATTGCAGGAATGAATTTGATCGTCTTCCTTTCTATTGAGATCTAAGAAAGTGTAAAATAGGAATATCCACAATTTTGGAATATCTGAGGCATCGGCCCCCTCCATTAGTGCGGATAGCCGGGAGTTGACTATATTAGCAACATTCTTTTTAATATGCAAATTTAACTACCAAAACGGGATACATGTGAACTATTTTTGCAACTTGCAGAAAATGAAGTAATCAATGTAACGAAAAAATAAAACTAGCCAAGTTATCTATCGATTTCGTATGCAGCAGGTAATTTATAGAATAAAACCCTTTTTTTTCCTATACAGAATGTCCAGGAACAGCAGCATAATTAGCACACCATGTGAATCGTGCGCTAAACTAAAGATGAAAATATAAATGGCAGAATGTAGCACAATGACATTTTACGTGTGGAATGTGCCAACACTGCATGCAGAAAGTCTCACCTTGTGCTCCATGTCAAGGTATTATTTTATGTATGTTAGGTCAAGTAAACATAGAATCATATTTGAACGGCTCAGGATTTTAACCCGCACCCATAATATGCAGGTCAGAACAGCAGTAGTAAGATAAGTAAGATATCTGTGGAGTGCAAGAAGGGATTAACTACAGTGCTCTGTTGCCACATTGTGCATGGAAAATATCACACTGCAAAAGGAAAAACTTCATATGTCTATTTTTGGCCATTTTGAGTTATTGTGTGGAACTTATAAAGCACACGAACATCTAGGTTGTGACCAAATATTAAGTGATTTTTTTCAAATTTGTTGAAGCTGGTATCTGTCGTTTTTTATCGTATGTCTGAAGTTTTAAAATTTTCCACGGAAAAGTATTGTATGTTGAGATACAATGTTTTTCCATGGACATTTACTATTTTTTTCTAATCGTATTTTCAGATTTCGTTATTGAAATATTTATAATTAAAATTTCAGTGTGCCAATTACAACTGCCTTGATTGTCATAATATTCAGTTCTCTCTATGCAGAGTGCAGCACAGGCTAACTTTTGGCAGAGAATGATAATGGAGAGATCACGCAAATTAGTAAAGCTAGGAAAGCAAGGTAAGAGAATATAAATGTTAAGTTTATCAAATTAGAATATATTTCTGTCACAGTGTTATTAAACAAGGTAGACATAAAGTTCATTTTGAAACAAAGGTAGTTACAGCATGTACTAAGATGAAACATAACCTACAGCAAAACTATTCCTCTCAGCTTATAATGCAGCATATTTGGAGGAGGAAGAAGATGTGGATGCAGACTTTGGTTCTAAGGACTCTGAATATATACCATTAGATGATGGTGGAATAATTTTGTATCGCCAGATTTTGTCCGTTAAATATGAAGTCCACTGAATGGAGGTCTGATAAAACGAGGGTTTACTGTATTTGATATGTAAAAGGTTTTACAAACCCCAATGAAAGGAATAAGTATTTTCAATTATAAAAGAAAATTAAATGTTTACAATCTGACCATTTATGACATGGCTAGTAGGAATGGCAGCTGTTACATGTTGTACGAACCAGTTGCACACGGAGGAGCAAATGAGGTTGCTAGTTGTTTGTTTGATTTTATTGAAAAACAGAAGGAAAGGGGGAAGAAAAAAGTTATACTACATGCTGACAATTGTGGCGGGCAAAATATAAATAGATTTGTATTTGCTCAACATGTTTATGCATGTGAACAGCGTAACATTGATATTTGTCATACGTTTTTAGAAAAAGGCCACATGCAGAATGAGGGTAACTGTATTCATTCCTTAATTGAAAGAAGAAAAAAGGGATTAAAAATGTACACACCTGAACAGTGGTACATGCTTGTGAGATCTGATAAAGTGAATGGACAGCCCTACAGAGTGACAGAAATGGATAAGAGAAAATTCTTTGATTTCAAACAGCTAGTAAATAACAGAACTTGATCCACAGACTCCCAAGGTGAAAAAATAAATTGGGTTAAAGTAAAGAATTTTCTGTTAACACTAACCCCCCAAAAATAACTTTTAGGTATGGTTTCGACCAAGAATATCATGTTCTTAATGTGATTTCAACTACAAAAAGGCATCCAAAAACAACTCCTGTTCTTCAACTAGCTAATAAAGACCTATCTCTAATGCAAAATACAAGGATCTGATATCACTGTGTCAAAGTGGGAACATTACGAATCCTTATCACGAATTCTATCGTACTTTCAAACATGTTGAGCAGCCAACTGTTACTGTAAGTGATTCTGAAGAAGATGAAAACAAACATGGGTTACACTTTCACCCTACATAATTAAGTACTTAATTGTGAGAATGTTTCAGTATTACATGTTCTATATTAAGGGAATATTGTCATTCTGTCAAAGCATAATGGCTATGCTTGTAGCATTACATAACAAAATATTATCTATCAATACACACTAAGATTTTTGCTAAAGGGAATATTGTTTTTTGGTGTTACTGATTAAATTGTCTGTAATGACAATGTCACGACATGTATGTTTTGTACAAAATAATGTTTATATACACTGTAGTATAATGTATTTAAGATAATATAAATATTACTCAATTAAAAACACTAGTGTGTCTTTTTACTATACCTTACATCTAATATTCTGTGTGCTGCGTGGAAAAACATTGTAACTCAAAAAATTAGTGATTATACACATTAAAATGGCTTTATTATCTAATCACGAAATTAAATATCAAAGACTAAATGCTTACAGTTTGTTAAACATGCATGTAGAAATATATTCATACTCCTCTTTCTATATTATTTTGAGGGTCAGGCTGCTAAGGCCTCTAAATGACAGCAGCACTAGTCGTGTAATGCAATTAGCGGTCAACTCAAATACTTTGTGGTTGGATGCCAATTCTCTGCAGCTCAGAGACTAGTAGTGCATGCTTATACACATAGATTCCTCGAACCAGGTGGCAGTAAAGGTTGGGCCAACATGAAAAACAACATTGTGTCAGAACTGCTCACAATATTGTATAGAGTACAGCAGTAAGACATTGCCATATAACAGTTAATTTTGAAATATTGCATGTGCTTTGAATATGTGTGTGTGTATGTGTGTGTATGTGTGTGTGTGTGTGTGTGTATATATATATATATATATATATATATATATATATATATATATATATATATGCATATATGTATATATATACATATACACAAAACTCTGATTGTGACAGTTCTATTTGTAGCCGATCTGTATGAATTTTCCAAAAACTATTACGAGCGCTAGCAAAATTTACACATGTATTAAGCTTGAAACTTGTGCAGAGCAGAAAATGTTGAGCCAAAAACTGCTGTGCACCACTGGAAATAGTTTCTGACTAAATATGTGTTGTACTAACATTTTACACTGATGTACTTAATATATTTTCCAATTTTACAAGCAGGAAATTTCATATGCATAACGTAAGCTTCCATTTTACACTTCACAACTTTACTTTGGATTATACAAGAAAGAATCTAAGCATAAAATTTGATAATTTTTTTAAACTTAATTATTATTTTAATACTTATGAACATATTTTAAGAGCTTACATACTTCTGAACATATATTTTAAATTTAATTTATTCGTTGCACTATATAACAGTTATCATATTATAAATTCATAAAAAATTATTTTCATATTATACAGCTAGTAGACAAATGGGAGTAGTGGCAAAATTACAATTAGTACAAACACGCACAAACTGTAAAAACGAAACAGTACCAACTGTGTAGACAAAAAAAAAGGAAATAGTATAAAAAATATTGGTACAAAAGTGCATATACATGCAGTACAAATAATGGTTTACAGGCACAAAAGATACAAAGTAATAGAAGAAAATTAAATGAATCGTATAAATGACCGAAACAAATGCAAACTATTCTTGTGATAATAATTACATTACATTTGAACAGACTCTTATAAATGTACGAAGAAATTATTCATTATGACTAGAATTGCATACAAAATGTAAGATAACTGTTTCTTTCATGTAGTTTACTGTTATTCATACTGTTTCAAGTATTATTTGAAACGTTAATGTTTATAATTTATTTGAAGAATTTCACAATGGGAATGAATTGTTAAACAAAATAAGTTTAGTCATACACCACTGCAGCACTATCTTATCCTGTAAGAATAAGAACAAAAGGACAAGCGGTGTCTTTAGGCTATAGCTATGATATATAAATGAAATAACTAAAACACAATGAGTAATAATGTAAATTCACAGAAATTTTATAAAATCGAAGTTTTAAGAGAACTTACTGCAACATTTTATATTTTAACTGCTAATTAATAGATTGTGTTTACTATTCAATGGTATTTAGTTTGTTTATCTTACTAACACATATTACAGTTGGCCGAATATGATTTTCAAGTAGAAAAATTATAATGTTCGTTTATGTATATAAATATTTGAAAAGAGACATGATCTTATATATTTTAAATGTTAGCTAATTTATGTTTTCAAATTATGTCAACTACCTCACCAGTTATATTATGTACGTTTTTATTTTTTTTTAATCTGTCAATATCAAAAATTTACTTTTCTTTAACTAGTTAGGCTAATCTAAGAAGGTCTAGGAATGTCCAAGTATAATAGGCTTTTATTTACCACTCATTTAAGCAATTGAGTATGTTTAATACAAGTGATTTGTAGCTTAAGGACGCCGCCTACCGACGCATCAGAGGCTCAAAAGCGATGGAGCTGTAAGGTCGACCTTGAAGTGTGCATCAAATGCTGCATCGTCTCAACGAGTCAAGCACTGAACTAGCGAGCAAGCTTCCCACTGAACGGTTTTTGCTATGGGACATTAACCATTACACCCATGTCGTCACCTTAGTGCAAGAACTGGGTAACTTAAATTTTCCAAGATTAAGTTACCTACAGATGTCTACACTAGCTTTATGATTGTTCCTTTTGATATGTATACATTCATAAATGTGTTCATTACGAGTATTGATGCAAGACAAATTTGCATTTCAAAAAAATAACTACAGTGGACCCTTGATAACTCGGACCTCGATGTCCCGGACTTCGGATAACTCTGACAGAATTTCAAGAAAAAATGTATTAATTTTTAATTAATTACTTCTTGGTTAAAGACATACAAAAATCATTTGTGCTGGATTTAAATTCATCACATTATATTTTAGAACAGTATTAAACTTTATAACGTAGTCTTCCATCTCTACTTAGCCTTTAATAATCTCACAGTAAATATCTGGGAAATTCCGTGTGGTAAAATGTTGCTGGCGAGGTGCGCAACGCGCGAGTAAAGCTGCAACGCAGCAGGCCGACCTCTCACTTCTTTATCTTTCCTCCCTCTTCGCCCTGCGAGCCAGGCACGCACGTGTGTCGTAAACAAAAATTTCAGTGTGGTGCTTGTGAAATGACGGTAACTACGGGTTACAATGACAAACGGAAAATTATTTTGTTCTGGTATGTGCAATGAATTCAGGGTTGCAAAACAAAATGTTCCAGACAATAAAAAAGAAATTTAAAAATCATTGCTTTGCATTGCGATGTAGAAAAATTGGTGAGATGGTTTTACGCCCCTTTAACAACAATGTTTTCAAGAGCCGATGTGGGTGGTGAAAGAACAACACAACATCCATGCCCGAACTGGGATTCAAACCCAAGGCCTCTCGCACAGTACACCGACGCCTGACTACGCTATGGAGGCCGGCGTGATGTAGAAAAAATCTTGACTTAGTCAATTTGATAGGATAAAGAAAAAAAAAGGGGGGGGGGGACAAAAAGGAAAATTTTCCCCGGGACTCACATTCTTGCATTTGAATAAAAAATAAAAGAGTTATTATTTAAGATGAATGGGCTTTTATAAAGTTCCTGATAAACCTTGACGGTTGCTGTGAAATGTATTTAAAAGTGTAAGTGCTAATAAAGACGTCATTGATGTCCATTGCCGAGGTGAGAACTATGACAGCGCAACCAGTATGTCAGAAGTGTGAATGCCTACAAGCGCACAGTATCATCACTGCAACTAAAAATAAGAGAGGGGAGAGGCTCAGTTTTATGTTGCCCTGGGCCTCATTAGATATTCTAATGAAGTGACACAGGGAAAAACTATTTCACGTAGAAACATTTGAAATGATTGAATGATACAAATCTGGAGCAGACTGTAAACAGATGGTACATTTAATAGAGATCACGAGTGGTTGTGAGAGGTGAAGAACTGCAAGACACAGCTGAAAACAAAGCATATTTAACTAAGCAAAACAGTAATTTAAACAGATGTCCAATATATTGCAATTTATGGTCTTAAATGCACTGTTTTTCACATTTTTGTGTCTTGCTTTTGGCTGTTTTTACTACCATTTAAGTCTGTAGAACACGATTAAAATTTTATTGCTTTATAATATGACAAATTTGTTTAAGAACAAGGCTGTAAATTACATGTTCTATGATGCAATTTACATACATAAAATTAAATTTTAAAATTAGTAGTGTTAAAATATGTTCACATAATGTACAGTGACCCAGAAGGATTGTTAATTACAGTACCGTTTTTATTCGTGTATACGAGGAAAACAATTTTTGTACCTTTGGAACTTTGTAGGAGGGTAGAGTAACTCTCAGGCTAGCAGCTGGCTGCTGCCCCTACGCTGTGACATACGGACGTAAGGTATTTTTCAATGTAAACATCTTGTGTGACATGAGTGTGGTCACGTGCGGTGTTTGTATTGCTGTTTTGACGAGACTGTACCAGTTGACCTTGACTACTTCCGCTCGCAACCTCCCTAGCTTATCTTCAACAATCATTTCTTATCTCTCACACGTGCATGCACATCGGCTGTCGCCAGCCATACAAAAACTTTTATGTGATAGAAGTGTGCCTTGGTGCCAGCTTCTAGCACAGAGATAAAAAAAGGATCAGCTAGAAATATCATAAAAAATAAATAAAGAACTGACTGCCCACATTCTTTGACATTCTTTTATAGTCTTCCACGTTAGCGTTAATTTTCCCACTGCACGCTCCCGTAACTTGATACAATAGTTATGTACAAAACAGTATTTATTGAAGCTTCTTTTGCTTGTAGAAATGACAGCGTACTAATTTCTTTGCATTTCTTGTGATTAATGACTCATTACCCCACCTCCCCGGATGTCCCTCGATAACCCGGACAAATTGTAACTCGGACAGCTTCTTCCTCCTTTTAGTCCGAGTTATCGAGGGTTCACTGTGCTATTATGACAAAAGTAATTTTCAGTGTTATAGTTGGATGTCTCCAGCTACATAGTTACCTAGTTTTAGCATTAAACCAATGATATAATTTTATTGATAAAAAGTCTACTACTAAGTTCAGTGCAGGTCACAATCTGAGTTTCACATACATCTGGTTAGTACATTTTGAAGTACGGCAGTCTTAAAAGGCCATTTTTAGGCATGTTGGAGGGCTTGGAAACAGTGTTTTTAATGAGCCTGGTGTCTTAAAAATGAATTTCCAACCTTGTCTGAAATTTATTTACTTTTCGTATGTTGGCCCAATGAGCACACATTAAATATTTTCATAGAAGAAACTGTTTATGAACACACTGCAACACATTTGAAGCTTGGGGTAGGCGGCCGGCTAAAAATACAAGCACTTGTTAAACTATTTGCGTTCCGGGCAACCGCGGTTACATTATTTAAAATTTCGGTTAGAAATCTATTTTGCACTGGTCAACTAAGTGGTTTGCATAAGGCCTTCAGACTTTTGATTTCTATCATTTAAAAAAATTAATAATTTTACTTAAAAAAAAAAAGAAGCCATATTTCATGAACAGAAGATCTCCAGAGATGTCAAAGCTAAGTTGTTGTTACTAGTTCCGATAATGCTCTGCTTATAAAACATTGCCACAATTGCAGAGTAACTGTGGAAAAATTGTACTCAAGTCATTTCCAACAGTATGTCACACCTTACATCACATGTTAAACGCCTAGCTAATTAAAATATGCCCATGTTATTATTTTTAGGATTCTCACGCAATGCAGAATGTAACTTTATGTAAAAAAAATTTATTTTCAAGTACTTTAAACTGATGATTCTAAGAAAAAATTTTTTTTTATTTCATTGAACCCTGAACTAATTTATTAAATAGATTGCCTAATTCTGAAGGCCATTCAAACAAGTTTAATTGAATAACTAATTCATTGAGATTATTAAAATTAGAAAGCTGTAGTAAATTGCTCAGTCGTGTTTCATTTTGTATTAGCTCCAAGGTGGTAAATAACCGTGGTGTTGTTTCCGTGTTGTGTGTTTGTTGTTTCTGTGTTGTGTGTTTGTTGTTTGTGTGTTGTGCATTTTTTTTTTAATTTCTTGAAACTTAAGCTCCAGATCTCATGATTTTACTTTCTAAGTAAAATTGGTTTATTTATCACACTCATACACCGTTATAATTTTAATTCACAACTTTTTTTTATTTCATCAAGATCTAACGCCCTCATAACAAAAGAATAAAATTAGACTAGAAAAAATACTTTGTTGATGTTTATATACTGTGCAGTACAGTCTGTTTGAGACACCAGCAATGTGATGATTACAAACATAATCAGTTCAGAAGTGATATACATTGGAAACATTCGGTACTATATATTTTTTCAATAACTGTTTATCAAAAAAATTACAGGTAATATAGATATTATATGTTTTAAAACTTTGTCTTAGTTTAATTTTGTTAGCTTTTGAAAGTGTTTTTCAAGTTTTTATTTTATTCACACTTGCTAAGTAAACATTACCAATTTTGGATTAATTACTTTTTTTTTTCAAGAATTACAATAATACTTAAAACTAAGCTTTACTTATTAAAAAAAATATGATTGTGAAATGTCACTGAACACTGTGTTTACAGTGTCTAATTAATAAAGCCATTTACAATTACAAAAAAATTGTTTTGACAAAATCTGTCTACTGAACATATTGTCGGCTTAGTGGAAAAGTTGGTAAGTCCATAGCTCATAAACTGGCCTTACCAACTTTTTCCATTAAGCCGACGATATGTAACTGAAGAATTTACGGAAGTGTCTTTTATTTGACTTTCCTTTGCTTATATGTTAGTGTTTGTGTGTTGAGTCAGAATTTCACTTATTTCTTATACACAAAAAATTGACTCTCTGTTATTACTTTATGTTTGTACATCTTTGAAATATATTTCCTAATTGTAACTTTAACAACTGAATACTGTAAGTGTATATTAACAATAATAAAAAAAAACTTTTGTAAAATGTTACATACAACAAATCTTTGCAAGGAATTTTCAGACAAAAAACTTTTTCACTTTGAAAATGTATAATTGATATGTATATAGCTGTGATTTACAGAGAATTTCCATTGAAATTACTATATTACTGATTTTACTCTAAATAACAGACTGTTCCAGGAAAAATGTTTGTGTTTTAAAGTAATTGAGATTCTTGTCAGTACCAAACGAACATAGCATTCATGATAAATGTAGATAAGGCTGAGTAAGACTTGAACGATATGTTAATACATATAATTTGCCACTTCATAGTGAGTAACTGTAGGAAGTGTCTATGGCTGTGTCTCAAGTGTTGACAAGTTTTCGTCATGCAGGAAATGTAGGTAGAGGCTTATAACGACAACACTATGGCATTTAATATTTAAATTAATAACTATAAAAAAGTTATACATGCTAACTCACTGTGTGAGTGGGTTTGATTTCAGAAGACATTCTTGATAAGTAACAAATGATTGCTTACGATATTAATATTAATTTACTTGCAAGTAAATACAACTGATGTTTCGTCGCGACCTCTCTACGACATATAACAGAGCTGCCCGTGTGGCCTGCAGAATGAAGACTAACAGCGGATGGCAGGAGGGCTGAACAGTAGAGGTCACAACACTGTTTTTATGGCAGTTTGGCAACATGGCCCTGCCATCAGCCGTGAACAAGGTCGGGAGAGGCTGCGCACAGTCTTACCGGCCAGCCGAGATGGGTGTGTCAGACTTTAATCGCGGGTCTTTTGACACCTGCGAATTATATTTCACCAAAGTGGAGCTGTTTATTTATTTATTTCTCTCAATTTACTTGGACTGAATTAATTTTCTATTATTAATTTATTATAGACAGTGTGTAAACATTAAAAAAAAAAGACAAATTCTTAAGTAAAATAACGTCTGTTACTATATTACGTCCTGCGTCGCAAATGTATTTCACGTAACTTCATGCAGCTAAACCAACATGTTTTGGGTGTTCTATGTAACCACAGTATAGGCTTAAAAGTACAAACCCTTCAGCCATTATGTTGGAAAGTAAATTATGTTCTGGTTACATTTCATGTGTTGAGGTTGCATGCGCTGCTCTATGTTTAGTTTTTAGTTGTTCCCTGGGAACTATCTTCATCTTCAGTGTATAATGTGATGTAATGATCAAAAGTACGCCTGTGACAAAAGAGAATAAAGAAATGTGAAGTATTTGATAAAGTAATCAGGCAATATTACTAATTCCTACCAACATGGGTTATGGACCCAGGACGTAGCGAATCAAAATAAGACCGGTAAAATAAACGCTTACATTTCGCGAACGTTACGAGATAAGTCAGCGTGCTTCTCCGCATCTGCGGCATCGTAAAATCATGGCGACGAGCACACTAAACTTCGTTGAAAAACTGCAGGGGAGCGAAAACTACAATGCTTGGAAGTTTCACATGAGGGCACTTCTGAAACTAGAAGACCAGTGGGACGTCGTGAATGAAGGTATCAAAGAAGAGAATGACAACTGGAACGACGGAAAGGCTCTTGCAAAGATATCGCTACTCGTTGAAAAGGACATGACTCACCATATCGAAAAATGCAACACGTCGAAAGAAGCCTGGATCACCATACAAACCTTGTTCGAGGACTCGGGACTGACCCGTAAGGTAGGGCTACTTTGGCACCTAATTCTCACCCGACTAGATACGTGTGGTACCGTTGAAGGTTATGTGAACCAAATCATATCTACGGCACAACTGCTTCGACACTTTAAATTCGACATCACGGACAAATGGGTTGGCACTCTTTTGTTAGCAGGCCTACCCGAGGATTACAAACCAATGATAATGGCATTAGAAAACTCGGGCATGCCGATAACAGCAGATGCCATTAATATTAAGTTGCTTCAGGTGGTAAGGGACACCCAAAGCAAGCCGACGGATGCAGCACTCTACAGTGGCCAACGAAACTCGTATCCCAATTTCCGCCCCAATAGCTATAGTGACAACAGAGATCACTCAAATGCAAGCAAACCACCTGGAAGGCGACGACCTCCTGGGGCTAGGTGTTTTAACTGCAACAAGCTTGGGCATTTCACAGCTGAGTGTAGAAGCAAATTCAAAACCGATGGAAGTAGAGAGAGAAAAACACAGAAGGAGGAGGACTGTAGTGTATTCCTGGCATGTTTGTTCTCCAACTCATCAAGTGAGAGCGAACGCTGGTACCTGGACTCATGTGCCTCCACGCACCTCACCAAGTACGAACACCCTGGGGATTGCGACAAAAGTGAACTGGAAATCTTCACTGCAAATGGGGACACTATCAAAACAGAATCAGTGGGGAATATAAATATTAATGTTTCAGTGGCTGGGAAAAATGAGGTTGTTGAGGTTAAGGATGGGTTCTATGCACCGAGCATAACTACCAACCTCCTTTCTGTAAGCAAAATAATGCAGAAGGGCAACAAAGTCACCTTTGACAGTGGTGGAGGAAAAATATACAATAGTAAGGATAAACTTATTGCCACAGCAACAGAGTGTGGGGGTGTTTACCAACTAGATATACCAACCAGCCACCGGGTATATGCCACTGCATTACTGCAAAATTTGTGGCACAGGCGATTAGGCCATTCAAATAGGAAATATATGGCATTGTTGAAGTCTATGGCAATTGGTGTTGAGAGTGTTGAATGCAGTGCAAATCCCTGTGAAGTATGCATTTTAGGGAAGCACAGCCGACAACCCTTTAAAAGAAGTGCATACCGGTCCAAGGAGCCAATCGAATTGGTCCACACGGACCTATGTGGACCAATGGAAACAACTTCATTTGGAGGCAACAGGTTCTTCTTCATCTTAGTGGATGACTACTCCACACACACTTGTGTGTACATTTTGAAGTCCAAGGACCAAGTACCTGACTTGTTCAAAGAATACTGTGCACTTGTGGAAACTCAACTTGGCAGAAGGGTTAAAACGTTGCGGTCAGACAACGGAACTGAATATGTAAATTGGAAAATGTCTCAGTGCCTAAAGGAGAAAGGCATTATACATTAAAGGACTGTCATATACTCACCCCAACAAAATGGAGTGGGAGAGCAGTCTATAAGGAAGATAGTAGAAAAGATCAGGTGCCTTTTACAAAATGCTGACCTTCCCAAGGCTTACTGGGCTGAAGCAGTCACAACAGCTGTCTACTTAAATAATAGGAGCTCCACCAGAGCTCTCCAAGGCCAAACTCCGTATGAAGCTTGGCACTTAAGGAAGCCGAACCTGAGCCACCTGAGATTGTTTGGATGCGAAGCCATGGCACAAGTACCCAAGGAGAAGAGGAAAAAATGGGACCTCCATTCAGAAATGATGACCTTCGTGGCATACAGTGAAAAGACTACGGGATATCTCTTGATAAACCCCACCACCAAAGCAGTGACTGTGAGCAGCGATGAAATTTTCCTAGATAAAAAATCGCTTGCGGCTCTCTTTTGCAAGTCCACCAGGAGAAGACTACCTTCAAGACCACTCCAAAGAAGATTCACAGATTCCACTGACCATTCATCTTTTAGACAAGAGTAAATATGCAGGTTATGCTGACGAGGAACGAAAAACCAACAGCAGTTGTAATCAAGAAGACATTTCTGACAGTGGTGAATAACTTTTCTTTGGTTTTCAAAGTGAAGGATATGGGGAAGAAAATCTCAGACGTCTACACGACCCCGAAAATCTAAAAACTACAAGGATTTTGTATCATACTTCGCTCCTGGTGAAGATGAGCCTTTGACTCCAAGGGAAGCAATGGAGGGTCCACAAGCCTCAAAGTGAAAAGCGGCAATGGATAAGGAATTAGAATCCTTTCTAAGCAACCAAACATACGAGAGGACCGATCTCCCCAATGGAAGAGTACCTTTAAAAACCAAGTGGGTGTTCAAGCTCAAGAGCCCTTCCTCTGAGAGCCAAGATACAAAGCATGCTTGGTCGTCAAAGGGTGCAGCCAAAGACCAGGAATAGATTACGAAGATGTGTTTTCTCCTGTTGTCAAATACTCCTCTCTCAGATTCTTATTTGCCCTAGCCACTAGAGAAGACCTTGACATTGTCCATATGGATGTCAGGACAGCCTACTTACATGGTTATCTTGAAGATGAAATTTATGTACAACCACCTGACGAAGTTAAAGGTCGGCCAACCAACAAAGTTTGGCGTCTAAGAAAGGCCATGTATGGCTTAAGGCACAGTGGGAGGTGCTGGAACCAACACATCCACAAAGTTCTCACCGCAATGGGTCTTAGCCAATCTAAACCGGACCCTTGCATCTACTTTACACGAGAGGGTAAAAATGTCATTGTCGTTGCAATCTATGTCGATGACTTGCTGCTGTTTTCGAATGACCAGAACCTGAAAAACACGGTCAAATCAAATCTTGAAACCAAATTCAACATGAAGGACTTGGGAGAGGCCAAACATTGTTTGGGGATGGCAATCACCAGGGACCGAACTTCCGGTAAGTTGTGGATTGACCAACACTCCTAAAGCTTCAAAATGTCTGACAGAAAGCCTGTTGCAACTCCAATGGAACCAGGTACAAAGTTCCAAGGGGCTCCCAAAGATCCAGTGAAGTGTAGTGAAGGTGGTGGGTGCTATGAGCAAAATGAAGAATTTGATGCAGATGTTCCTTTCCAACAGTCTGTTTAATTTGTGTCAAATATTGAGACCCGACATTGCACATGCCGTGAATTGTGTTAGCCAGTTCAACTGTAATCTGAAGAAGTGTCATTGGGTTGCAGTGAAACACATTTTCAGATATCTGAATGGTACAAAAAACTTGAAACTGCAATATGACGCAAACTCTAATGTAGAGATGTCAGCCTTCAGCGATGCTGATTGGGTTAGCGAAATTAACAGTAGGCACTCTGTAACAGGTTGCAGTTCCAGGTTCATGGGGGGTCTGATCTCCTGGCACAGCAAAAAGCAAAGAACAGTGGCTCTGAGCACTGTTGAAGCTGAGTACATAGCACTCAGCTTCACTGCACAAGAGGTTCTATGGCTGAGGGCATTGATAAAAGAATTGCAGCCCCAGGATGTCAGACCATCTATCATATATTGTAACAAAGGAGCCACTTGTTTGTCAAAAAACAATGTTGTGAGTCAAAGGTCCAAGCACACTGACATTCGTTATCATTTCTTGAGGGAACATGTCCAACAAAAAACCATCCAGATTAGTTACTTGCCTACTGAACAAATGGTTACAGACATACTGACAAAGCCTCTGACCAAAGAGAAGCATCGTAAATTTTTGAGCGAAATGGGCTTAGTCTAGGCCATTGTTGTACAGCTTATATATCTGTTTGCATTTTGTTCCATGTGTGCATATTTTTTTTGTTCATTTAAGTGATAATTTAAAGGGAAGTGTTCGAAAGTAAATTATGTCCTGGTTACATTTCATGTGTTGAGGTTGAATGCCCTGGTCTATGTTTAGTTTTTAGTTGTTCCCTGGGAACTATCTTCATCTTTAGTGTATAATATTATGTAATGATCACAAGTACGCCTGTGACAAAAGAGAATAAAGAAATGTGCGGTATTTGATAAAGTAATTTGGCAATATTACTAATTCCTACCAACACATCAGCTATACTCGTAGCTTCTGTTATTGAATAATATGACTGGTTTGTTTCAATCAGTGCTGCCTTAAGGCTGTAAAATAGTTCACTAATAAATTTTCAAAATTTACACAATTCCATAAGTTTTTACACAGTGATTGTAAATATAAATGCCCATACTCACCATTTCGAGATTAAATAAAATGAGAGGCTATTATTACACATAAACATTCCGTGACTGAACACAAATTTTATTTTTACAAACCGTGTATAAGACAAAAAAAATAACTGCCTTGCTCAGTAGTGAAAAGAAAAGTTAATGAACTGTTTTATAATGCATAAAAACATAAAATTTTCAAAACTTTCTAGTAAAATATATTTAGATATTATGGAAGGTATAGTATAATTTATCATTTGTGTCTAATTTACATATTTGGTTTTAATTTTATGTCCACAGTATATTGACATTTGAGAATTGATTTTCACAACTTAAGATATTTATTTGTAAAAAAAAAAGTGTTCAAATCTTTGTTATAATAAACTTTTGCATCAACAGTAACGTAAACAGTAAAAATTCAATGACCTACAAATTTCACGGTTATAGTCTACAATGTTATACCACATTTTACAAAAATTAACACACTGCATTGACACTAATAAGTTTTACTACGTCTTGCATGGTTTATGATAAAAATTTAGATTAATTAAAATAAAATGATTACTGGGATGTCATAATGCACCTTTTCTTAGCTATTGATAACGAAAACCAAAGGCATTTGAAATAAACAATAAAATTTTGACAAAAATGGTAATAATTAAAAAAAACATAATTAAATGAGATAATGCCAATCTTACTATAGGAAAACGTAATGGCATTGAAACCCAAAATTTTTTTCTTATACATATTTTTTATCAGCGATTCTGAACATAAATTCTTAAATGGACTTGTTATCGTAGTAACTACTTTTCCTAAACAAATTTGAACAAGAAATACTGACTAAGAAATAAAATTAAAATAATGAATATAGGCTACATTAAAAAGCTTGACTTATAGGTGCTACTAGGTGATTGGTATTGAATCAGTTTCTTTTTCTTCAAAATCTCCACAATGTCATTTAAAATGTATACACTGTAATGTTCTGAAATAATTATTCTTTTAACAAGTGAAAGTAGGACAGTTCATAATTGGCACTACCAAACGTCGGGTGCATGTCTCAGCGATGCGTGGCATAGGGCAGTAGGACACTTGACAACAGCGCATCTGGAGTGTGTCACCATCCCACACATGCGCTCACGCTCAAACACATGCATGCACACGCAATCGGCTCGACCATAAATAACAGCTGTGGATACACTTGTATACATCGGTGAAAAGAAAATGTGAACAATCATTGTGTAGGTTTACAGTTGTTCTGTGAATGTGTTATCCAAGTTTATTAACAATGACCAACATCTTGATGTTTGTAATTGTTTACTGTTGGTGAACAAATTGAAACTGAGTATCAAATTCCTCTCCATGCACATTGGTGAAGTGTGTAAGTAACTCGTGCACAGAGTAGAAACATTCAACAAACAGATTATTGTCACATGGCCAGCCAAGCTAGAAAGCGAAAGAACTATGAAACAAAGGCAGTAGTGTTATAATGTCCCATTTGCTGAGCGAGCGAGCATCAGGAGCTGTAACTAGGTAGTGGTCAAAAGTGACACAATTGACGCAGCAGACACGTCATGTATGTTGTTTTTGAGCTAACCAGCTTCCAGATAGGTCCTTGTTCACACAAACTATCGTACACGTGTGTGTGTGATCACTCGCTGCCAAGATGAGGTCCTAGGAGGCAAACAGCTTTATCAAAACATATGTTGTGCCAACTACAATTACCGTTGCCGGTGAAGTTTGTACCTGATGTGTCAAAGAAAAGTCGCAGATGTCAACCAATGTATGTGCTTATTGAAATAAATTACTATTTCAATTAACAACATTGCCGCAAGTCCAGAGTATCATTTATACAAAATACATCATTCTATTGAAAAATATTACTATTTCAATAAATTTTATTGTGGTTTTCTTGCAAATAACTTTAAAAAAATGGTGGTTGCGGGCACAAGAATCTATATTGCCGGCGACGTTTTCGCTTAATTCTGAGACAAAGAAAGGTCATAAATCCACTTAGAGTGTACCTATTTATTCAAGATACTTCACTCTACTGAAAAATATTACTATTTCAATAAACTTTATTGCTGCATTCTTGAAAATTACATCCCAAAATGGACGTTGCGGGCGCAAGAATTTGTTATCGGCAACATTTATGATTTATATTGAAGTAAACAAAGGTCGTTGATCCATTTCATTGGCATACTTTTAAAAATAACATGGTGTAGAGGTAGTCATTGCTAAAACTTTGTCATTTATCAAGCTGGAACTTTTTGTGGCACTTCTTAATTTGTAAATATCGAGTACTTTATTGACATGGATTAGTAGTTATTGACGCATCAAAAGATCTTTTTTTATATCAAGACAATATTTTGCTATACCTATATAACAATACGTGTGTATGCCAATCGTAGCCAGAAATTATATGTCAGAGTACCGAAGCTATGTGGAAATAAACAACCAGCTGCAGATTGTACATTAAATATTGCTTGTTTATTAGCTACCAAAAGTGTGTGTGCTCACTATAGCAATGTTCTACTCTAGTAACATCATGTCATCCCTCACCAGTGCTAAAGACCTCGAAGTTAAGCGCTGACAAAAGATAATCTCACATTCCACTCTAGTAATGTATTTTGATAATTCATCCTTACTTCACTGTTACAAAAAAATTTATATAAAAAATTGCAGGTATAGCAATGTAAGACCAAACATAACTGTTTAGATGAATTTAAACAGATCAAATTTTCAAATGTAAAATCAGAATTATGAAATAGAATTTAATGTGCCTCATAATATGTTCAGAATCAAAGTATGGGAATGTATTTCAAAGTGTTTAAGTTATTCTGTGACATTTGCTTTACATAAATACCATAAAAATAATTTCCTTGCACAATAAACATGCTTACAAGAGTTATTCCAATATCTTAAAATTAAACACACTGTTTGTTGTCATTTTTCCGATTTGACATGAACATTTAATGTTTATTCCAAAATGCAATACTCACAGTACGGTACACCTTATTATTGAAAAGAAGCTTTCTCATCCACATTAGACCTACACTGAATATAATGCAAAATGTTGCGATTCACGAATAAAATTATTTATTTGAGGTTGTTCGTGTAAAGTACAAGAGTTGTTCCTGTTAAAAATAATATTGAAATGCGCACTATTTGGTTTAAGGAACTAGATTTTAGTTTATAATACGTTTATACAATTACATTTACATTTAAGAAGGTTACTTGCGGAGGGAGGCTTGAATAGATATTTAAGTTAAAGAGTTTTGTTAAAAATATTATTTATGGGCCACTTAATTAGTTACAACAACAGTCCCACCTTTAATGTTGTCAAGGTTGATGTGCTAGATCAGACACGGCGAACGGCACGTCGTAGGTGGAAGTCATGGTGCATCTTGAAGGTGATGTGTCCCAGGTGGCGTTGGCTTCCACACACAGACAAGGACACACCCCTATATTATGCCACGCCCGTAGCTAGAAAATTATTTCAGATCGAGCGAACCTTTGCCCAGGAGGGGCTAGTTTGCCTGTTCATCAGCTATTTATAGAGAGAGAAGTGCATAGGTCTATCTTACTATGATAGGTCGGGCAAAAATTAACCCAGGTCTTGGCCCCGACCTGGCTACGGGCCTGTATTTTGCCCTGTGTAGCAATTCGTGTCGCTGTCGGACTGGGGAGGTTATCCTTGATGCTTGTTGCAACTACGTGTCGAATATTATTAAATCCTGGCCGAGTGGCCTGGTTACAGAGCCATTTTGGATGTTAGAACCAGCAATGCTTCCCACTGCATGGTTCATAACAAAGTGTCTAAGGGTGTTCAACATCTCTACGTAAACGAGGAAGTGAATCTGGATAACTTAGCATAATGAAAGAACTAATGATTGTAGTTGTAAATATATTACAGGAATTCCAACCACGACTTTAATTGAACACAGTCCTCATAAAACACATTTTGTAATAACATTTCTTGAATTTAAGAGCTTGATGCTACGAGCATACACATGAGAATTCCCTTAAAATTTAGGGCGTATGTTTGAATAACGTTTTAAATATCAGGAAAGTTATTAAGATCTTCTAATTTGAAGCTGCACAACATTATCTAGTTCTGAATCAGAACCATGTACTGTATAGTAACATACTCTTAAGATACCAAATGAATACTGAAATCTATGAAACACATGCTATGTGAAAAAACAAACTATGTTATGCGTACTGCAATCCTCATTTTACTAAAACAACATTCTGTAGAGCACCAAACCCTTGCGAAATCAAAGCAGTTCGTTTCTTGCTCCTTGCAAAATAAAAGCATGACATTGCTTCTGTTTTCAGAATCCAAATACCTCACATTTAATTTTAATGAAAAACCACTTGAATAGCTTCAGTTAAAAAATTGTAATTCCTTAAACGTTAAAATTCAGGCCCATTTAACTACGAAATTACGTAGTATTTGCACTTTTGTAACATTTAGAGCCGGTTTCTCAATGTTTGATTACAGCTTTGGTTAGCTAATCCTATGATTACATTTAACGTATTGATTAAGTGGTGATTAAATCTGAAGTGTTTCTCAACGTAATTTAATCTTACGTTTAACTAAGTATCAGTTAAGGTAAATGTGGCAACCATGCAATGCTGTATAAGCTTGTGATTGGCTGCAGTGAAGCGTTTTATTTGTTTATTTAACTGTGCTGGTTAGCAGTGTTTCTATACATAATGGAAGAGAATAAGTGGCCGCGTGCCTGAAATTTTATTTGTGGAAACAGAAATGTTGATTTCTCTTGCTGAAAAATACACCCGAATCATAGAATACAAAAATAAAATAAACTGGCGCCATAACTTGGAAGCAGAAAGAAGATGCTTGGAAGAAAATCGAGGTAGAATTTATTTCATCTAGGGATCTATATGAGTAACATAACCTACGAAATTATGTAACAATAACATTACCTACAATACGTATTATAATATACAAAAGTATCTAAAAACATGTAATATAATCTACAAATTGATATTAAGAACTTTTCAATCCAGATTCCCTAATCATCGTTTGTTTTTCCCAAAAATATAAAATATAGCCTATATTTCAATACCATTACCCAAGACATGTACTACAACGTGCAGATATATGTTAACATATCTAACAAAGGTTTCTAACCAATTATGCAAAATAATGTATGGAAGTATAGAGACATCATACAAAGACATGTGACATAACCTCCAAATGTTTTCACATAACCTACAAAGTAATATTACTTACCCAAACGTACTAAATTTTATGGGATGTAAATAGAACAAGTACACACCTGTCTGTGGTCCCTTCCAGCTGTCCTTCAATTTTTTCTAGTAGTACTTGGATGGTATTTTTAATCAAGCGAAACCAATGGTTACCGATTGCTAATCCATTGATTAACATTAATCAGTACTTGAGAAACAGATATTGTTGCTAACCATTGGTTAAATTTTAATCAGAAAATAATCTGAAGAAAATCAGACATTGAGAAACCAGACCTTAGACTTACAGACGCAAAGGATCATTTAATCGTTACATCGTACATAATTATATAATTTTGGTTTCCTTAGTAGGGATAAAATTCAGGGGTTATTCCTTATAAAAAAATAGGTTAAGTTTTTATAATGCGGCTTATAGGATTTGTAGTTATTAAAATTGACTGTGAACATTTATTTTGAACATTTCATTTACGCAATATTATGTAAACTATTTAAATACTAAAAATTAAACAAAGTTTTTATAGCATACTACTGTAAAATTCAGTATAACTTCAATCTACAAAGAATCTATTCCAAAGACTTGCACTCACAAAATAATACAGATGGCAGAAAACAGCAGTTT
>PNEQ01031342.1:30858-48103 GCA_003012365.1 Medauroidea extradentata
ACAATTAATTGAACAGATAAACACACAGGGATTGTAATAAAAGTCACACTTCCAAATGTGTTGGTATGAGAAGAATTCACTCCATTCAGAAATACGTGCAGTAAAATGCAGCACTCCTTTTAAATGTACAATTGGATATAAAAAAATAAGAAGATTTACAAATTCAAATGCTAAAATTCACGAATTAAAGTTTCATTGTAACACAAAAATAGTTAACTTACAATGGAATACAAAACCAAAAACAATTAAGCCTACCACAAAATAATTTTCAGATGTTATAATTACACTAAGTAGGCCTAATGCATATTAAAAAGGCACCAAATAACATTATTATTGTAACCAAAAAAATATGTTGAGATATGGAAATTTACAAGAAATTTACAGAACACCTCACTCTATGGATCGTTTTTCAAGGGACCAAAAGAAAAAAATGATGCATGTGGACCAACTATGCATGTGGACTTGCCTCTAACTTTTCTACCTAACCTCGAAATCTGAAGTTGTACTTTATGTGCCGAGTTGATTGACAAGACAAAAAATTAGAAAACTCTCTGCAAATTATTATTTATTAAACTAACATAAATCACGGAAGATAAAAAAAACGTAAACAGGAAATTAGGAACGTTCATATAATTATTTTTTAAAAACTATTTTTAATTTAATTGTTATGTATTTACGAGTGCAATCGTGAAATTGCATTACCGTTATATGACCGTCTAAACATGCTGCACTAAAATATAAATGAATTAAAAACCCGTCTGTATATAATAAAACATTTTGAAACACGTTTCGCAAATTTTTGGTTAACATTACCGTTAAAATTGCACTAAAAACAAAGACAAACGAACGCATGTAAAGAGATCAAATGTTTCCAACTGCGATCGATAGCGTTCGAGACAATCAATAGTGCTGGCGGCGGCAATCTTCTTGCCGCCATCTTGAATTTATTGTGCCGTGAGTGCGAGCATTGCATGCTATCATGGTCATTTCATTACGGCTTTGCACGTGATCACCAACTTTGATGCTATGTTTCTTCCTGTGTTCTATTTCCAAACAAGTTTGATGTCCTTTCTTCCTTCATTATCTGTGACACTGACGTCTCGTGTTTATATTGTTTTCGGATGGCGAAAACCGTAACCGTAAACAGCGGGAAAAATGAAATTTTGATGATGTGATACACTGGAAAATTTAACAAGAGTATTAATTTGCAAGCATACGGGACCTGAAGAAAAAAGTGCAAATCGCGGGAAAACGTAAATATCGGCTGGCCATGTTTACTTTGTGGGCAGCAATGATTGTCTTTTACCGTTCGTTAGAACTGTTCGTTTTAAAATTTACATTGTGTGTTGAAATTAATTTTAAAAACGATCGTTACGCCTAAATTTTGGGCTGTGGGACAAGATTTTTTGAGCTATGGATGCGGGAAAAACTATACTTACGAAAACGATTGATGTGGACTTCTTAAAGATTGTTTTAATAGGAAAATTTTCGGGACCAACAAAAATAAACGATAGGTACGGAACGATGGAAACGATAACAATGCAACGAGTTTCTACTGTATCCGTGTAAGACGCGCACCCCCGTTTGTTGCATCAAAATTTTGGAAAAAAGGTGCGCGGGGTACATGGGCGAATACAGTAAATTACGTAAATAAATGTGATAGTAAAAAATCCCCGCACATGGTAATAAATTCCCGCACAATCATGCACATTTCCCGCACAGTTAAAATCCATGCACAATTCCCGTTTTTCCCGTTTTTCATGTCTGCTAGACACCCTGAGTTTTGTCTACATAATAGATATTGTACGATTGTCATAGATCTCATTGTGCTATTTTTTATTCATTCCTGAACTAAGCATGATATGCATTTGCATGCAGCAATATTTCTTTTTGTTTATGAGGGCCTCTTATTAAAAATATTATATATACATATATCATACGCTACAATGCTTGCCGAGCTCATGGCAAAACTAGTTCTAAGCAATGAAAGGGAGCTGCACTGTTATGTTAATGTTTTAAGGCTGGTTTCTTTACATGTTAAAGATCCTGTTAGCATGAACGAGTTTAAGAATATAATTTAAATAGTTTTCAATATATTTTTTTTATTTCGAGTAAACAAAACACTCAAGTCAATTTTCGCGATTGTAAAGTTGATTACATCCTTTACGTATTACGGAAGGTCATAAATCGCATTATAAAAGAATATACATAATTTTCATGCATAGGGTATATTCCCCAAAGAGTGTATTCATCTTTTGTAACCATCCTAATTACATATATCTCATATAATATGAATAAAAGTATGCGACATTAAGTTTGAAACGAGATTGTATCAAGCAACTAGTCTTACACACATGTGACATCACATTAGTTACAAAAATTATCGGTACACTACAGCGACTTCACTACAGATAGAGCTGATGCACGATATAGGATGGAATCAAAAAAGTAATTAGATACTTCATTGATATCGGTTGCTGAATTTTAAACAACGCAATAGTGTCTAATGTCAACATTGATATGTATAGTGTTGACATGAAGGCAAGGCTAAACTGTGGACGCTTCCAACATCTTGGTAAGTTTTCCTGTTAGTAATAGTATTATATTCTTTGCGTCATTTTTGAAATATTAATGAAATATGATAAGAATTTGTGCAATGGGAATATCACAGGTTGTTAGTCCGACGAGAGAGTGTTAGACACTCTCCAGCTGAACTTATGTGAATGTCCTGCGCAGGAAATAGTACTTTTGTTGGTTTCTAATTTTGTAAGTTGTATGATATCATTAGGATGTCAGGGCCAATCACTAGGGCCCTGATAAATTAAAATTTTCTTTCCGCCACAAGCTAGAATTCCAGCAACTACACGTTTGCGTAACTTTCACAATTGGCCCTTGACTTATTTGACACCTTCGGAATATCGCTGAGAAAAAAAAATGTAGGTAATCACTTGCCCATTTGCCGTGGAAGCGAGCAGCTGCTGTCCGCTTAAGAAAACATACATTCTTGGAGGCTAGCCTACTTGTCACTGAATCCGCGAATTTTCACGGGCTCTGCCAATCACTTGTTTAGTATTCGTAACTGCACTTCGGTGTAGTAATAAATAAATTGAAATCTGCATTTACTAAGCAAGCACCAATGAGGAAATCATAAGTGAAAAAGAAATAATTTTTAAGGTAATAACTGTAAACAGTGATTAATAGTTTACAACACTGTAATTAACATCAGTTCCTGCGAACAGTAGAAATTACTACCTATTCCTTACAAGTTTAATAAATGTGAATTAATTTTGAATTTTAACATGGATGGTAATTCGTGATCTGGTAGATATTCATTCTTTGGCTTAATAAAAATAGTCACCAGTTATACTGAACCCTCCGACTTGTGACCATGGGGCAGAAGGCCCCATGAAAACTCGGCTCCCCACGCTACAAACACAACAGGCTAAAGCCCTAAAATTCACATTCACTTAAACACTGGGCAAGTCCCTGGATCACTCCTGACCTAAGCTTATAGCAATTGGGTATCGTGTTGCTTCGGGAAAACCCAGAATTTGAGACTCACAAATACATTTCTTAGGTATATATTTCCGCTCATTTATATTACATGAATTGCATGTTCACATAACTGCCCAATTAAAATGACTGTTACAATAACCATATTAAGTCTCAGTTCGTCATCCACCTCTTATACAAACATCATACTTTGCCGCTCAATCGAATGCACACTGTTACTTATGATAATTTTACAACATGGCAATATTGATAATTCTACATACACAACTGTACATTAACGACACATTGTCCATTTTCAACCTCCTGTTTAAATTGGACGGCTTTTTAAAGTGCGCTATTCCCGAAACCTCTAGCAATGGCTTTCATCCAATTTCGGTGCAGTTCAGTGATCAATACAACCCACAAATCCAGCAGTACTTGGAGAATGGCAATCTGAGTTAATCCACTCCAAGTCCAATTGGGCAACACTTATATGTCCCCAATTTCTCCGGGCCTCACAAGGCATCTTGGTGGATAGGCAGCTGGCAATCCTTCCCAAGTGATGGGAAAAATGTCCCAGCAAAATAACTTAACGACACAATGGCCGCACACTCACCGCTTCCAAGTCCTACAGACTAGCTCTCCTACTTGTTTGCCATTTCTCCAAACTCTAGCAGCACCATTCAGCTCAAATGGGCCGCTACTCTTTTGCTCATGCAGATAAAGGCAAGACTCTCCAACTTCAACACCACCTCCAACATCATCAAGGTCCCAAGGTTCTAGCAACAGATACCCCTGCTGCCTCTTCACCCTGCCACTTCCAACACTGAAGTGAGCCTCTCTAGCCTAGCCAGCACCAGGCAACACTTCCCCTCCCCCACTCCACCGGAGCCCACACCCTCTCCTCCCTCCAGGTTCTACCCCTCCATGGCCAGTGGAGGGCCAGGTCCGGAGTTAAATGGGAAGGCTAAGTTCAGACGACTGGGGTAACCCCCTCCTCCTAAAATATGAGCCACAGAGAAGTCAATGGGGCATACCACTTCTAGACTCTTATAAGATCTAACTCCCTCCCCTCTCTGCAAAAGATGGCCCAAACTCAGGCTACCCTGTTCATCCTACATGAACTAAACTGAACCACTGTTCAGTACATCAAAATCTGGTCATGTGACCACTTTGTGTACGATACAACACCAATTGAGAAAATGTGTTTCTTATTTCACGTAAAAATTTTAAAGGAGTTCTGTACAATTATTGGTAAAGTCGTTGGAAGAAATGCACTGTCGTAGAGCGGCTCACCCATTACGTCATACCCACCCCACGTCCTAAAACCTGCTAGAAGCTTCAAAACCTAATCGCTATCAAGGCACAGGCCACACTTTGTCCAAAGTGGTCTGACGAGTTTCCTCCACTCCTCCCTTTAAGGACCGAGCCCTCCCACCCCTCACTCTCGCCATGTGACAGCTGAGGACAGACAGCACGGCTGTAGGGACTACATAGTACCAAAGTTTATCACCACTGCTGTTCCAATATGCTGAGCGCTGTCATCGCTTGGAGGAGAGAGCGGCATAGACCCCACCTTCAACAGCGACCAGAGGCGAGTGTGAGATATTCTGAAGCGCGGTGGCTAATATAGCAAGTTCGCGCATTCTGTGTTGCGTTCCACATGTTCGTGGAAGGTATGCGAGCCACTTTTGACCTATCAAATTGAAATTACTGACATATTGATCTGAAAACACCTTGGATCAGCCTTAAAACGTTCATCTACTTGCAATCAAGAATTTAGCACAGTCTTCTAAGTTTAGCAGAACACATCTTCCCTTGGCTAAGAAGTTCTTTGTCTGTTCTACAGGAATCTTGCTACATTTGCTTCACACACAGTTTACATGAAGACACTAACTCAGCTGTGCTCAAAAGATCCTACACACCATGTGTCTGAGATGTAAGCAGAACTCTCTGCATTTTTGACAAATGTGAGTATCTTTGAATTCAACTTTACATACTTGCGCATTGATCTTGGCACAAAAGAGAGGCAAACCTTACAACCTTCATCTCTGACTCGCAATGTCGCTGGCATGGCACAGGCTCCTTGGTGGCCTAGGCACACTGCACTGAGCTCAGCCATTTAGGTTCTTGCCACCATAATGTTTACACGAGCTCTGTAGGACCTACGTCACTAGAAGTGCAGTCTGCCAGATTGACACCAGATGAATGTATCACCAATGTATAGCAATCCTACTGTCTTGTATGCATATTACCTTGTTGGTCATGCCTTTAAAAAATGTGGAGCATCCATGCTAGCTTAACAATTGAATCATACATACCATAGAATGACACTGCGAACTATGACACATTTTAAAAGTATATCGTCTGCAGTTTCAATTAGTTTCAGACAGAAATGGGCCCCAAGCAGCTTTAAACAAGAAACACGCAAATCGAGATTTGGCAGGTAATATAATATGTAGAAGTATTTCATTGATACTTTAACATCTGCGATTATGTGTCGTCCTATTTGTGTGTGTATCTGTCAAGTACTAAAACGTGAGTACTTGTGCTTCTGTCTTTTGTACATACTGATAGCCTAGCGGCCTCTTCCTTTGTTTTACATTAACATTTGTAGGGTTTTGTGAATGTGGCTTTTTGTTTAATGAAATAAAAAATATGTCTCTCAATTTCATGAAATCAAAATGCAGATGAAAACTAATATTGTTAGGGCTTGAACTTAATGAAAGTGAAATGAGAATTCTATAATGTTGAAAATGATTTCATTGTGTATTTATTTAACTTGAAAAGACATACTATCAGCTATATTGTATAGTACTATTAGTGGTCACACACTGTAACAGTGGTTTTGAGTTATTCCTGTTAAGCAGACATGGAAAAAATAGTTTACATCAGTGGCCTGCAAACATTTTTAAGTTGAAGTTGTTAGAATACTAAATAAGCATTCAATGAAAACTCAAATATTCGTTAAATTCAAGAATTTTGGTTTCATTAGACTTTCAGGGAACAATATTTTTACCGAAACAGAAAGTTCAAATTATCTGCTACTGTTTCATTGTAACAAATGTTACATAACACTTAACATTTAAAATAAGCAGTGACTCATTACCGCTGGTTAAATGCAATGCTGAACCCATGAATCTGGTATACTTGCTGGCATGCTGGAGAAATATTGAGTTAACTGCAAACTTGGCTAAGAACTGAAAGCTGAGTTATGAACTGGTGGCAATCATTTTTTCAATACTCAGGTGGAGTAGAATCTCAGTTAAGGCCAAGTAAACATACCACAGGGGTGGTCCAACCCAACGGATCATATATTTTTGCAATCTCATACTGGATAACAAATTTAGCAATGGCACCAGTTTCTTGACAAATATAACAAAAGAATACAGTTGTTATTTTAGCCCCTTAATCACTTCCTTGTCCTCTTGAAAACAAACTTAAACTGCAATTCTCTACAACAGATCATACACACCAGATGGAACAGTATCACAATAATATTCTTACATAGGTTGCACTGTAATTCCCTGCCACAGAATGATGACAGATCCAGAATCCAGAAATGTGTCAACTTGCATAGAACTCTACTGGCAGTCTTGACACATGCCACAACAGTTCCCAAGACTACAGAATTTGACCTGTTACTATAAGATGCCATTAGGACAAGTACTGTTCCATTCTGACCCTGGTCATCTGTACTGTTTGTATGGCCAGATGACGAGCTCCTGTTTGTATTGGGTTTAGGAGAAGGACTATGAAGACGTGAATGATTACCTCAATGACAATGGAACAAATTTTTCCTCTAGTTACAATATTAATCGAAACCTAGACAAAGCACAGGTTCATTTTTGTCACTAATCCTACTGTATCGTCTAATGAACTCCCAAATAATATTAGACATTTGTATGCTGGCTAGTACTTGTAATGTGGTTAAACGTATGCTGCCAGTAAATTCAAATTGGTTCCTTGTCCCTTTATCCAATTTAGATAGTATGAGACTTAAAAATGTATAAAACTCCACTCACCTACTCATTCTAAAACATCAGATTGTTGGGGCTCCCAAATTCTCCTTAATTACACTAACCATGTTTCTCCATTTATCTGGAGCTCCCCAAATATTGAACATAAAACATGGTTTTTAGATAAAAACATCAACATATTAGAACAGCAGCATTTAAACTTATTGATACAATATATTGATCTACCGCACACATTTCATTGATATTTTAAACTATTGAAATTTATCACCTATCCCTATATATATTACATTATCACAATGGACAATTTATTGTCAGTTTCACTGACGAATTATTACACTGGTGTAATAAATCCAAGAATAAATTAGTGAAACTACAGTAAATAAAATATAAAAAGTGTTTATGTTATGTTTTACATAAAAAAGTTTTGGCTTATGTAAGTTAAAAAAAAAAAAAACAATGCATTACCTGCCTTAGTAATTAGAACAATACTATTCTGGTTAATGATAATTGCCTAAATCATTGGTTTGAAAAATAGTTTAATATTTGCCGGTTTTGTTTCCTATTTACCTTGCACAACATCCACATTTACGCAAAATAACTACAGTACTTTTATTTTTAACTGTTTGTCTGTTGTAACAGGGTACATTATACTGAAGTTCTACTGTTGTGCAAAATTACCTGAAGATATGCTTACCTCGTGAAACTGCCACTGTGCCTGAGGAGGTCTACAAAGGCAACTGCAATTACACCATCAACATTAAGTATGAGGTTTGGTTTCTTGGAAGTTGTTATTTTCTCCACTTCAAGAGCATAGTGGAACAATGGTTTGGCAGGAAAATTTTCTTCGATGTAATCTTTTATAATCTTCACCCGCATGTCAGGGTTGTTGATCTAAAAATAAAACACAAACTCAAAAGTAAATACCGTAAGTTACAGTACCGTCTTCATTTCAATTCTTAATATTACTAAATGAGATCCCAGAAAAGTTATAACACCACGTGTAAATCTAACAAAAAATACAAAATGAGTAGACTTATTGAATTAAGATGAATTTTTCAACAGTAAGATTTATTGTTACAACTTCAAACCAACCAAAATCTGAAGTACTATATTGTAATCAGTAAATTTAATTGTATTAACTACAGTAAGGCTTTCTAGCATGACAAGGGCACCCCATGAAACTAGGTTAACATTTGTAGATTTTCTTGGATGGTCGTTATACACCTCTTCCACTATGAATCCAAGAGCAAGCAATGTGACACAATTCGTTATAAGATTGTTGTGCCGATAACTGGTTCCTCCCTCAAACTGCTGCTACCTGGAGGTGTAGTTTAAGACAGTCTGGCCAACAAACGCAGAATTACATTAAGTGTCTAGCCGTGTCCGAAACAAAGCTTAAAAATTTTTAGGGTTTGGGAATTTAGAGTGGATAGATTCAAACGTTATTGTACTGAAACAGCGTTACGTGGGGCAAAGTTGGAAGCTATATACTGTACTTGTTGGTATTTTGATGTTGTTTAGTTTATTTTTTTTACTTTTCACTGTTTAATAAATTGCCAATTTGTTATTACATATAAAAAATTAGCTGTTTTTTTACAAATTCTACGATAATATTTATTTTGTTTTCAGGTTGATTTATTTAGAAAATATGAAATTTATTTCTAAATAAAAAAATTATTTTCTACATACAAAATAACACTACAGGCTTTTAATTTACGTTATCACTGTTTTAAATGGATATGTATACATTTTCCAGTCTAAAAGCGGAGTATAAAACGCTAATAAACAGCAGCCGACGAAACGGAGGTATTTGGGAATTTAGCGTGCTACTTCTCCTCAGTAAATTATACACCCTAAATCTCCAAATATTTACTGCACTAACCTGGTCATGTGGTTGATTTAGTAACCTACACAGTAGTTTCGGACACGGCCTCCGAGTTGAACCAAAGCTAATTCTACTACAGGTTAGAAAGATCAGTGTTATAAGTTTATCGCAGAGAAAGTTTCTGCCTCTCGAGTGCTGGTATTGGTAGTGCACCAAACTTACCAATCACAGAGCTTTCATAAATTTTAAGTTACATTATGTTGATAATTTAAAAAGCTAAATCGGTTTCTTTTCACTTTAAAATTAAATTTAATAACTTTTATCATTTTCAATTTTATGTAAATTTAATTTTATTATGGTTTCGTATTTATCTGGTACATTAGCGATTGAAGTAAAACTAGTGGCAGAAATTTCCCTGTGCCAAGCTCTACCATAAGAAAATGTATTTTCCTTCTAACCTGTAGTAGAATTAAGCTTAGTTGAACTGAACACTTCGTTTTCATGTACAATGTCGCAGAAAAAAAGTTGACAAAAAATTCAAAAGAAAATACAAGTCTATGTGTATTTGTATGCAGTGATGCTAATTTCATACATTATTATTGTAAAATGATTCTGTTAGTGATATGGCACTAGTTACATTAAACCTTTAATGAAATATGCTTAAGTCAGATGATAATTTTAAAGAGATCGGATAAAGAGTTAAGTGCATGAAGATAAAGATTTAATATTTGCGAATAATTAACAAGTTCAATAAATTCTTTTGTGTTAGAAACTAACAGGATAGGAAAATAAAGCTATACACACAAATGAAAAAATATATTTTTTTTCTTCGTGATTATAATTACAATTTAAAAAAAGTGCAAGTTTTAATATTTTAACGAACTATTAGATTAGCTTCATTGTGTTTATTTCAATGGGTTTGTACATTTTTATAAGAATTGCTACACTGTTCATACTACACTATTTTAACTACGTAAAACATTCTTTACACCTAAGGTGCTCTGATTTGTATAACTCCGAAACATATTTTCACCGTCTTGGATATACAAATTTTATGACTTATATTATCAAACAATCTGCAAACGAATGGTTTCAAGAATTGTCTGAATATGTCATTGTTAATAATAAGTTATATATCTTGAAGTAAACATTCCCTCCCTCCCTCTTTTAACTGATCTGAATGCATATTACCACCGGTTTAGCACACACAAATATTTTCTCATTTGCAATGTTGTTAATGAATGTTGTACAAAGATATTTTCAGTGAATTCCTGTTTGTCATTGAATAAAGATGAAAGATATCCTTTCATACCAAAATGAGGCACTTATATTAATAATTTTGCTACCAAAATGACACACTTATATTAATAATTTCTACTAAAAATGAATGTGTTCAACTCATACAGCTCTTTATTACTTAACCTATATTTTGAGTTACAGTAAAATTTGAATGGTTTTAGTAGAGTTATGATTACTTTATAAAAATTTGGTAATTATGAATTGAAGCAGTCTTTGGAAACAAGAACTTCAGAGACCTAGAATGGACTGCAAAATAATCTCCACACCTACCCTAGTTACACACTAAATACGTGATGTCATCACATAACGGGAAACATTTTTTTGGGTGTTCGAAGTTACCATTTTTTGTTAATTTGGTAAAGTGCGAAACGTTAACAAGCCAGTGTGAACAGTAGCGTAGAGGCCTTGCTAGGTTTCGTTAGAGTCAATTCAACAACAGCGCATGCACGTACATACTGCTCAACAAACATTTGTGTGTCCGCGGAAAATAAAATGTGTTAACCACAGTTGTTACTCTCTCTCTCTCTCTCTCTCTCTGACACATTAACTTGTCACTGGTACTTCGGAAACTAGTAACATTATGCGTCTTATGTAATTAGAAGTACAGATTAATGAAGGTAATTTCTATTGTTACCTTTCGCTCAAAAACTTTGTAAATGTTCATTTATCACACAATTTCCCTCGTAGTCAGCGACCTACGAACTAGGCTGGAACTTGTGTACCCTATGTTAAATAGGGCATTAAATTCAATTACAACATTTAAATTATGTAATTGGCTACTGTTTTCAGGTATAGAACTGCCTCTAAAATCACATTTTACCCCCCAAATTTCACAGAGATTCATGGATCTCCCACTAGGCGTAACTTATTAACCAGTAGGAACACAGAAAAGCTATTTCCACCATTGTATTCAGTGTCTCTGAATGTCTGCTTGAAGACAGTGTAAAAGCTCCAGATTGCAAAAAGTTCCTGAAGAGGGATAGAAAAAAACTCCTCTACATAACAAACAGCCCAATAAGAAGCCTAGAGGGCTAAAGAAAAGAGATCTGTGAGAAGTGAAAAATGAATATACTGCTAACCACACCTTAATACTTGTCTTTTGTACCACCAATATTTACTTATCATTTTTAAAAGACATGTAATTCTTTAAAACACTTGTAATGCTTGAAAATATGCATAGTTTTTCTATTGCAGGATTGTACAACCCCATATTTGAAACTAAATATTGTAAAAATAAAACAAACCAAAGAAAACTACGCTACAGCACCTACGTACAAATTTGCTGATACTGAGGCTGTGTTCTGAAAGGTTGGGGTTGAGTGCTAAGTGTTTACCTAAATGAACTCCAAACTATTATGAAAATTTGATATTTTAAATTGCGAAAGTAACAATTTTATGCATTTACAACGACTGCAGTGCATTTTCGGTTTCTGAAATTGGAATTCGCCTGAATAAGAAGCTCTTATACTAGCTATTATTCTAATTATTTTATCCTAAAATGTCTTCTTACTAGTGTATTGAATAAATACAGAGCTGTTTTTATTATTTGAAATATATAACTTTTACACAATGTTCAATATAAGTATCCTCAAAATGTAGATTGTTCTAAACATAGTCTTGTAATGAACCAATTGAGAAAAGGCAACAAGCTTGTTAGTCTATCAGCTGAGTGAAATAATGCCTTCTATCATGCAGTACAGATGAATGAGGTGTAATTTTATTCAGTATTTTGGGTATATTATGTATAAGCTATCTCGGAAATCTAAATCGGTAACTTACATATAGTTTTTAAAGAAAAAGTAAAAATTTATAGAAATATAGTTTTACAGGTTAGAATATTCGTAATCTACACCAAAAACGGAATAAAATGACACCTCACTTGTCTTTTACCGCACGGCTCGACTGAAGGCATTTTAGTGAGAATTGGGTTCTAACTGATAGTTTGGACCCTGCAGATAATCCCTCTCAGTTTTAGGTAACCTGAGTTGCCACTTCCTTATCCTCTCATAACTGCTCCACATTCACCCAAGGTACTGGGGATAGAAGCAACATATCTCCACCACAAATAGATGTCCAGTTTTCGTCGTATAAAAAAATGAAATTATTTAATTTTAATAACTGTTTTTACAGGATTATAATTATTCCATAAATGTTCAGATTGCAACATACTATAGAAAATTGTAAGGTATCAGTCTAAGACAAGGTTTTATGTGTTATTCATGCTGCATTACCCTATTACAGTTAACTAAATAATTTAAAAAAGGCTTACTTTCCAGATATTTTTCTTAAAAAAGTTAAAAATTTTTATACACATCAAATGTCTTGGACAATTATACAACATTACGACACTTACTCCCAAACACGATGTACTTCAACTTCATTCATTCTCTCAAAAATGATCAATAACAGTACAAATGTTTCCTACTGTTTTAAATACTGTAGCGAGGGCCCTTAATCGTTACATTTTACGTCAGACTAGAGGTAGCATAAAACTAAATTGCGGGAGATTGTTTTGCAAGTGCATTTACAAACCCTTCACAACAGCATTAGTAAGCGACATGTCCAGTTATAAGGCTGTGGAAGTCATATCAGACGCAGCATATGGTTTAAGAAAAAAAAAACATGCTCAACATTATCTAACAGTACTTAAAAAACTACATATTTTTCAAGTAAATGAGACCAGTAAGGATAAAATTTTATGAAACTGAATAGTAAACAGAGCAAGATTACATATCCAGGATGTTTCAACACGATAAGACAGAAATTTTCGCATAACAGTAGTTCACTGTTATGAATGATAGCAGAGATTATCTAGCAGCATTTATTATGCTGAGTCTGCTCTATCAAGTTAACGTTTTCTTACAGAACATAAAAAAAGAATTTTTAAATAATACATTAAACAATTCACCACAATGTTGAAATGTCATGAATGATAAACTTATTTATGGTAGAACTTGGCTGCCTTGTGTCGTGAAGTGGTTGGGGTGGGTAGGGTGTTGATCTGCGATAGCTGCAGCCATTGTGTGATGTTCTTGCCAAAGTGAGAGCGAACCAACTCTTAACGAGGTAAGCACAAAGGTATGACGTCGGACATGCACTGACATTTGGATTTAGTTACACTGTCACGTGTATTGTTTTGTATGTGAAACAGTCAGTGGAATAATATTTCTCAAGACACACAAACTTAAAGTGGAGATAGCAGTATATTCAGCGTTAATGCCTTACATTCACATTGCTTTTGAAACTGCAGCATGAAACTGTACGCACATTCATTCAGTGTTTTCAATAAAGGGGTGACCTAGGAATGTCTGCTACTGTTAAGGCAGCGAGTAGATTACATGTGCAGTCACAGGTTTATTACTGACACCTGTTAAAATTAGGTAGAGCACACAGTGAATGACTTGTAATAACATGTAACATAAATAGAAACAAAAAATTGCAATGTCTTTGCCTGTTCTATAAACACTGATCCAGAAATGCTAACATCAACACTTAGCCAAATACGAAACCATTGAATGAGAGCCACATCAAAATCACAATTTTTCTTTAAGGGTTCCGCCTACCATGCTCTTCAAATGTGTTTCATTGTGTTCTTCAATATTGTTGCGAGCCGCGACTGTCTGGCTGGGCGGTGTAGTACGATACTGTGGTGGCGGAGCTAGTACACACCCTTCCCACCCACTCCTCGGTGCCGTGGCTGTCGGGTAGGGCGGCGAAATACAATACAGTGGCGGCAGCGCTAAAAGTCCTCCTCGGGTGCTGCATGGATTATATTACTCCATGATAACCACCTGCACCCAATATCGGGTAACCGAGGGAAATATCGTTATCTGGAACGTTCCTGTTCCCTCTTTATCTCTCGGGGTGGTGCTTGACTTTGAAGCGTCACCTTTCCAGGAGGTTGGAGAACAGAGACCTGCTGAGATAATTCGAAAAGTAGGGGTGGGTATATAAGGGGGAGCTGCAGCAGGAGCGAGAAAGTTTTTTTTGCTGCAGGTGCCTGGTGTGAGCTCAAGTGATAGTGACAAGTGTTGGGTTGCGACGACTGTTCGAGGGTGTCCAGCGAGTGTGACTGTAGCAAGTAGTAGGAAGAAGGTGTTTGTAGGCAAGAAAACATTCTTCAGTATTATTTCATTGGGTCCACCATTGTGAGTGACTAGTAACCTTTCCATATACAGAGAACTTATTTAGATGTATTTTTTTTATCCCTTTTGTAAATAGTATTAATTTGTACTGTTTGACATTTACTGTATAAATCATTATAGACATAGGTTATTTTTTTTGTATATACAGTTGTAAATAAACTAGGTTAGCTTTATTTGCTTTATTTTATCAAAGACCTTCATCCCGAAACGTACCTAGTTCGCAACTTGTAACAATATGTTATTTACGAAATTACTCCAATTGTGCCCATCGGACGTATGTACAGACAGAAAAAACACTCCAGACATGGGAAAAGGTAATTGATAAGCCAACATGCTCATTAAAAACACTGTTTCGAAACCCCACAACATAGCTATAAAATTGAACTTTTCTGGCTGCCATAATAAACAACTGTATGCGAAATTCAGAAAAGTGTGCTGAACTTTGCTACAGACTTAACACCAATAAAATTATATGGTAACTGCTTGAAGTGTCCCATAGTAAAAATGGATTGGCGGAAATCTAGTTCAGGGCTTGGCTCATGGTGATACAGCATTTGATGTGGGATTTAAGGTTGCCTATTAAATCAGTCACTTCTCAGCATCAAGCATGCAGGTAGGCTGTGTTCTTTAACTGCATTATTTTTTGTGTTCCATTTCTTTCTTTGCATCATAGATTGAATAAAATTTACAATATAATGCTATACCAAGCAACGTTTAAAAAATATGCCTACACTGTTAAGTGTATTTATAAAGTAAAGTGAGGATAATAGGACTGCCATTAAAAGCTATGGTCTTGAGAGCTGATGATGTTTCGTTAAATCAGACATATTTTTTCACCCCCCTTCCCACCAAACAAAACAAAAAATAAATCTCGATCATGTTTGTAAGAATTTGAGGTAATTATAAAAAAAAAGTCTATTAGCTCAAAGCAATAACGAAACACATTAACATCAACAAATAAGGCACAGCCACGAAAGAAAAAAACAATCAGAGAAAAAGATTAAAAAACTTCCAGTGCAATGCTTTGCGAGTGTGCACATGGAGAGTTAAGCAACCCCGCACCCCTTCAACACGTGAGAAGTGATGACCAACACTATCAGCATCAATCTTTCCGGCTCTCTCCCACCCATTCCACCAAAATAATTTAGGAAATTCCCATCAAAAATGTTTAAAAAAAATTACAATTAAAACAGAATTAAAAGTTTTTGATACAACGGTAAAATAGTACTTAAATAAGCGCAGCGGCAGCCATTGAAGCTTGTAGGCAACCACGCTCGTTCAACAAACCGGTTGGTCTGCTCTCTAAAATTACTCTGTACTAGAGTTTTTTAAGCATAGGAGAAACACATTATTTAAGTTTACGGTAGTAAATTTGTTTTAAAAAAGTCAGTACAAATAGTATTATGTATTTTTTATGAATTTGCTGGTTTTATCATGGGATGAGACAGAAAATAATCACACTGGACACAACTGCACTCTATCGTTAATAGAATTAATCAATAGAGCACACTGCACTGCAGCACATTCTAACGGAGACGCGAAGCACTATCTGTGAATTAGTTCCTGTGCTGTCCACTGCCACGCTGTGGTGACTGGGTACCTAGATGCCAGCCGCTAGTGTAGGCGCGCTCTTGTTATGCAACACAGCGTTGCTTGTTCGGCCACGCATGCTTACCTGAAAGTCACTTCCGAAACCGAAGTTTTCAACAAATTTTAACAATTGTTTTGGTTTCTCGGTGGATGGTTTAAGCTTATTTACTGAGTAATCAGTATTATATACTGCGGCCAGTGGTAGTGTTTTTAGTAGACTTACATTACTATTTATATTCAATTTTATCAAAGTCACTTAATTTTTCCATACATTTTTTTTGTAATTTTTTGAAGGTTCCTAAGAATCCTTTCGTTAAGTTTATGTTTCCGTTGAATGAGTGTATGCAAAATTAAGGATCTACTGTACTTAATTTAAGTCATGTTATATTTTGACACAGCACACTCCGTAACATCAAAAAATTGTTGCTCATGTATCAAACCGATTTATGGAATTGACGTTTACTTTATTGAGTGAAAATCCATGCACAACCTCTGCATGAACATGTGACAAATGAACGTGTAAAGAATTTGATAATTTTTAAATTGACACACAATCTTTCAATTGGAACACACAACACACAACCAGTTTCTTTTTATGGTTCAGCTGACACACTTTTATGGAAACATTCAGGATTTGCGAATTCATAGAAGGATCCTGTTGAGAAGATTGTATGCAGCAGTTGATGTTCTTTCAGCAGTACACAATCCACAGGTAACTACTTAAATTGGTAAGAGACTGAAAATTCAAAAATAAGTTCTGGAGCACAGAAAGTAATAGAACATTTTTCATGGAGCTTCTGTAATTCTTCTTTTGTTACAGAACCAATGCACAATATGCTGTATATCATTTTTTTGTCTGATGAATCTAAATCTATAACCAGAATTATGTAATATTTATCATTACCACAATACCA
>PNEQ01031342.1:48203-58552 GCA_003012365.1 Medauroidea extradentata
CTTCATCATGCTAGCCAGGAGACTTGAACTTCGTGAACCTTCGGCCGTCTTCGGCTGTTCTCGTGCCTCCCCTGCCTTCCTCCCCTCTTCCAGGCCATCTGCTGGGTGGAGTGAGCTGGCTCGTGGCAGTCATCGCCCGTGCTCCGTATTACGAGGTTGGTCTGCTCTTCTCGTGGCAGACATGGCACCTACGGTACTTCCGTCAGTTCTTGGTAAGTTTTAGTTACATTCGCTTTAGTCTGTTTAATGATTTCTGTCTTGCATTCACTTTCTTGTTAATTTCACTCATGTTTGGTGCCATTTCGGCCGCGAGGGGAACGTTCCCTTTTGTTTTTTTAACTCTGTGCTATTCGACTCAGCTACCGATCACTGTATTTAATATGATTAATGCCGCATTGCGTTTTTCCGACGTATTTGTATCCGTCAATTTGTAATTTTCATAATAAATGTAATTGCCTTGAATCTTTTTTGTTAAGTAAATTATTAGTGGTTAGTTGCCCCGTCCTAATTTTTGTGTGTTACCAGTTTATGTGCAGTGGGGGAGGATAAGGACAATCGGCTCTGACGGGCGTGTTGTGCGCGCCCGTGTGATACAGGTTCAATTTTCCTGCGTGACTCTGCTGGGGTGTTGTTTAGGCCTATGCAATTTGCGTTGTAGTTGAATGAGTAGTGCGCACATGCTGGTAACATTCGTGGACGTCGAGGCACTGGCTATAGTGATTTGTTTGCGGTGGTTTCTCTTTGCTCTGATTTGACTCTTTGTTCCGCTCCCCATTTTAGCATCATGGCAATGGTTGGAGTGCCCGATTTTGTAATGCAGTACGATTATTTACAGCTTTGTGATTACTTAACGAGTGCAGGTATTGAATTTGACAGAAGTGAAAATGTCACGGCCTTGCGGTTGCGAGTTATGATGTACATTAATTCGTTGAGGGTCGTTAATAATACTAACTTGGGAGGCTTGGTTGACGCCGACGACGGGCCTGTGTCAACTCGACAGACAATGGTAATGAAGAGGGTAAATTCTATACCGCAGTTGACAACCATTGATCCTGACTCGGTATTATGTTTTTTATTGTCTGCCGATGCCATTTATTATGGCCTGCGATGTGTGAACCGTGAAGAGTTCTTTTTGACTTGTTTGTCGACTCGTTTAGTTCAACCAGCCGCTAGTGTGTTAGCGCATGTTACTGCTTGGGCGGTATGTTACGAGACATTTAAGACACATTTGATGGAGAGTGCAGGCGGATCTTCGGGGTGGTCGGCGGCAAAGCAACGTTACGTCAACAGATTCCAAAGACCAGGCGAATCAGTGTCGATGTACGTTAGCGATGCTTTGAGTTGTGCACGAGCGATGAATTTAAAACGTCCGGAGCCTGAACTGGTGCAGGGCATTGTGGATCGCTGGTCACCCGGTGCTCGTGCGCATAGTTTTTTGCAGCCTACTGCTACGCACGCCGAGGGATTGCGTCAGTTGGTCGATCGTCAGATGGCCTTGGAGACCGAATTTTACAGTCAAGTAAAGTTGGATGTAGAACCTTGCGTAATGACTGGTGTTGACGGCGCCCTTGGTGTTGTCGATTCAGTCGGTCGGGTGCCAGGAGGCGTTGAATGCGGGCGATTATGCCGTGCGCGAGGCCAACCCTTGTCGCATGCCGGCAGAGACCGCGGTTCGAATGCCGTGAGCTTTAGCGGCAATCAGAGGGAAGCTTTAAATAGATTGCCCAGTCGCATCCCGGCCAGCAATATGATTGCTGACCGAGTGAGGCCTCAGCGCCCCGTAAGATCGAGGTGCCCTAATTGTTGTGAGAGTGGTCATGTCCTGGCTGACTGTCGGCTTCCTCGGGTAAGCCTTGGGTTGCGGGCGTGTTTCGGCTGTGGCAGGCGCGGACATATTAGGTCACAGTATCCGGGAAACTGACTCATGCCGCCCCTTTGCACGTCAAGCACATGTTGCGTGTTGTTTCCTTTGTGACGCGTCATGATTCCTTTGTCTGTGTGGTTGTATGGGCTCTCACATGCCGCCCTGTTAGATACTTGGGCTTCTCATTGTTTTGTTCGCGAACAGTTTTGGACGCTATTGATGCGTAAGGATCCGCGAGTAGTTTCCAGATTGGACGACACGTCTGCTCTCCAAGTGTGCGTGGCAACAGGTCAAGTTGTAGAATGTCGTGGTTCAGTATTATTGCATATCAAGATCCACCGGTTTTCTTGGACGCATCGGTTCTGGCTAGTACCAGGTTTGACTGCCGATGTCATGCTGGGCGTGGATTTTTTGTTCCGGGCACGAGGTGTGGTCGATGTCCATGGTCGACAGCTGGTGTTTAAGTTTGCTCCTGAATCTCCGTGTCCCTTGCATTCTTCGTATACGTCAGTTTCAGCCTTGTTAGGGCGTTTAGCGATGGTAAGTTCTGCGCAAAATTACGACCTAGATCGCATCTTGCACGAGTACTCCGACGTGATAACGACGCGTATGGGTCAGTGTGACGTCCTGCCGTATGAATTTTCTGTGATGGATGATGTTCCGGTTCGTGTACCATTTTACACGTACAGCCCCCCTAAGTTGGCAATTATGCGAGACATCGTTGACAAGATGTTGCGCGAAGGAGTAATATCACCTTCAACTTCGGACTATGCTAGTCCGGCATTTTTGGTAAAGAAGAAGGGCGGAGGTTACCGGATTGCGATGGATATGTCTAAAGTAAATGCCAAGATCTTCTTGGATCCCTTCCCTGCGCCGACTGTAGACGCCGCCTTGCAGCATTTGGGGAAAGTGCGTGTGTATTCTGTGATTGATTTGAACTCCAGCTTCCACCAATGTCTTTTGCACCCAGACTGCCAGAAATATACGGCATTCCGTACCCCGTGGGCGCAGTTTGAATTCAATCGTATCCCTATGGGAGCAAAGTTCGGGATGTAGGCATTGTCTAGGGTACTAGATCATGTCCTCGTTGATTTGAAGTTCCAGTGTGTCTATGATTATATAGACGATATTATAGTCTATAGTTCCAACTTGACTGGGCACTTGGGTCACTTGCGCCTAGTACTTGATCGTTTGCGCGGGGCTGGACTCACTGTTAATCCGGCCAAGGTCACCTGGGCCGCATTGTCGGTACACTTTTTGGGGTACATTGTTTCGGAAGGGATTTTGTTAATGCATCCGGAGCATGTTCGCCCGGTAGTTGATTTTTCCAGGCCGAAGAGCTTGCGTGGTGTGTCATGGTTCTTGGGTCTGTTGGGTTACTATTCCCGTTTTATCTCCCATTTTTCTGAATTAGCTGCGGCTCTAAACCTCTTGAAGCGCTAACATGCTGATTTTGTTTGGGGAGACGAACAGCAGGCGAGCTTTGAAAAGCTAAAGGGTGCCTTAGCAAATGCCCCTGACCTGTACATGGCCGACTTAGATCTGCGCTTCGTTTTGCACATGGACGCCCATAGTTTAGCCGTGTAAAACGGTAGACAGAGCTATTTTTAATTGCGCATCGGGGTACGTGCAGTGTCCGGGCAAGAATGATTGTCTACCTGAATTTTTTACGAAACTGTAAGATCAACAGCGCAATACCTACCTGGTTATTGTGCTTTGGTCAGTGACATCTGGCGTGCATACAGATAGCTGCGTAACATGGTAAGCAGAGCTAGTCGCTCATCGGTGTTTTGACATGTCCGGACAAGAATGACTGTCGTGTCTAATTGAATTTTTTACGCAGTTGATGTACATGCACGATAAAGATTACGCTCTTTTTAAAATGAAATGGCGGCTGCAACAGGACAGAAAAGAAATCGAGTAACTTTGACATCAAGCAAAAATTTTGAACTAATATAATAGTTAAGAGGCCGGTGTTTCGGTAGCAAAGTTGTGAAATTATTATGGTGTCACGAAACAAACTATGTCGGACATTCGTAAAGCAAAAAACTAGTTAAAGAGTTATGTGTTAAAATATGATGGCACTGTTGGCCCAGGAAACACGTGAAACTTGCTACTGCATCTTTACACGACAAGGCAGTGTATGTTCAACAGCGCTCGTGTGGTGTAAATGTGCGAGGTATAGAGATAAAATCTGCAGCGGACAAATTAGCGCAACACATTCCTTTCTCACGCTCAGCATGTCCATCTCTTGCCCTTCAGAAATTCTCATGGACGGTGGCTAGATTATTATCTCACAACTGGTATAAGATACTGCATCGCGATGCAAACAGCGGTAGTTTAGATGGAAATTTTTTTTTTGTTATACATTTAGTAAATAAACCTTTACTTTGAAGTACAAAGCAGTAGCACAAGTTCACGTATCACGAATTACCACATAACGTAACATGAAACCAAGCTGATAGCTAGCCGCCTCCTGTCCCTCTCCTTCTACTCTTCCCCCGCCCAAAACCCTTGGTTATCTCAATGAGCGGACAAAGGCACGTGCTTATCTTTCTACTCCCGCCAGTCGGCACAAAACTTCCCTCTCGTACACTTCCAGCGATTTGACCACTACAAACACGTTTCGTTACTACGCGTATCACACTGCTATAAAGATATCGGTTTGTCTATTTTCGTGTGCCGGTTTTGGTATTTCGCGATTTACCGGATCACACCTCCCCCACATAGTCCGGTAAAACGAGGGTTTACTTTACTATGCAAGATTACACAAAAATAAATTCCTTCGAAAATTTGCATGGCAGGACGCAAGTTTGCTTTCTCATGTTACAAAAAATAGCTGTATAATTTTACAAGCCAGTAGCAGCATTTCACACTAACGGAGTATAGCGCAGGTAAAAAAAAAAAAAAAAAAGCAGACATGTTATCAGCCTACCGCATCAGAAGGGTACGTTATCAGCCTTCTGCATCAGCAGGAAGCGTTGAGCAGTAAACAACTGAATACATTACGGATAAAAGTGGCGTATGTGACGTAGTGGGCCCAGCTACTTATGGCTTTCTTCCCCAGGATTATGGTACCGAGATGTCCGATGAAAGGCACCAGAAGCGTCTTCACGCTTGCCAGTCCGCGCTACTCCATTCATGTAGGCCTCATTTTAACTGATTTTAACTATTGCTTTTCGATTTCCGAAAAAGGAGATGGGGCGGGGAATTTTCCCTGACTATTCCCTGACTTTTTCAGGCCACTAAAATTCCCTGACTATTCCCGGTTTTCCCGCCCTGTCGCCACCCTGGATAACCAGGCGGTTTCATGGTTGCTGAGTCACTCAAACGATTTCGGTAAGTTAGGGAGATGGGCTTTTTGATTAATGAGGTTTCGATTCACTATTCAGCATGTGCCTGGTTCAAGCAACTCAGCTGCAGATGCGTTGTCTCGAATGTTCGATCCGGACAATTATGAAGTTGAGCCTTCGGGCTTGTCGTCCTCAGCTATGCTGAGTGCGGCCTTTATTAACAGTGAAAGTTACTACGTGCGTTTACGCGATGCGCAGGCCGAGGATCTGGATTGTCAAAGACTTGTCCGAGACATTCGACGCGGTGAGGACGTGCCGTATGTCATCATTGACGATCTGATACATCATGTAGGTCGTCAATGGCGAGTGAAGCGTTTGTTTGTCCCCGAACGATGTCTGGCTGAACTTTTGGTGTATTTTCACGACTCCTCCTTTGGGGGACATTTGGGCCGGCAAGGCACATTGAAGAAATTGTGCGGCCGTTTCTACTGGCCTACAGTGGCTAAGGATGTTGGAGAATATGTGCGCAAGTGCGATCTGTGTATGCGCGCTAAGCCCATGCCGAATTCAAAGGTCGGGTTGTACACCGTCGATCAGGTGTCTTACTGTTGGGAAGTCATCCATTGTGACGTGTTTGGACCCTTGATCCGGTCCACTAAGGGAAACATGTATATTTTGATCTTGTTGGATGTGTTTTCCAGTTTCGTTGTTCTCAACAGTTTGAGGTCAGTTAAGAGCCGTGAGATCGTACGAGCGTTGTCAGACCGTGTGTGGTCTGTGTTTGGGCCGCCGGTTACCCTGGTGACCGACAACACCGCCTATTTCACGTCGGTGGAGTTTCGGGATATGTGCTTTAGGTGGGGTATGTCCCTGTTCACCTTGAGCCCGTATTTTCCGTGCGGAAACAGAGTTGAGCGGTTCAACCGGAACCTGAAGTGCACTCTCTCGGCGCTGTACCACGTGCAGCAGGCTTATTGGGATGAGGACCTCGATCTGGTTAACTTGGGTTTCAACTTAGCTGTTCATAGTGTCACGGGGCAGTCGCCAACCAGAATTGTTTTGGGGCGAGATGTCCTTCATCTGTTGCTTAACGTGTGGGGCGTTCCCAGTCTGGCCGCCCCCTTGTCTGATGCAGCCCGAGAATTATTGGCCGCAAATGTCTTAGGACGTCTGTATGATGAGCGCAGTCGCTTGCAGGCATGCTATAACGCCGGTAGGGTAGCCTCCGATTTCCAGGTCGGGCAGTCTGTGTTCTGTAGATCATTTACCGTTCCCTCTCGTGTTGACGATCGGGGGAGTAAACTCTTGTTGCGTTTCGCCGGACCGTTTGACGTTATCAAACTTCTGGGGCCAAACACTGTACTGCTCGCTGATCCACTTTGCGGATGGGTAGTCCGTAAGGCTCATGTGTCTCATATGAAACATGCTGTGAGGGAAGAGGACGACAGTGATTAATTGCCTTTTATAAGTTCTGTTGCAGCCTGTCTGTCGGCACGTGAAGGTGTCGGCCCTTCCACTTGTCTAGTTCTGCAAAGAGAGTGTCATGGATCTACGTTCAGCGAACCCTTTCCTACTCTCGTTGTCAGTAGTTAGCTTTGGGGTCTGTCAAGGGGCTGGGTTTGGATGAGTAACATTGTGGTTTGTGTGGTTTGTGTTTCGGAGTTGGCGATTGTTTAGTGTTTGTGTGTGTTGTAAGATCGGCCGATTGTTTAGTGTTTGTGTGTGTTGTAAGATCGGCCGGTCATGTGGTTATGTGTTATATGTTGGTGTTGTTCGTTGTGTGTAGATTTTTGTAGTACCTTGCTAGAAAGGCCCCGCGGGGGGGGATAGTATAAGGCTTATATTAAGAGGGTTGATGTGTTACGCTTTTGATTTGAGTGCCATATTTAAGTGGGTAACATTAATACTCTTATTGTAAAAGTATTGTGTAAGGTGTGATCGCATGTGTATTAAGGGATTCTTGTGATGTCATGTATACTTTTATCACCTCTATACAAGAGGATGTATTTTTTATATATATGTTGGTTGTGTTGTGTACATGTAAGATGATACGAAGTGGTCCTAATAAGCAAATTATACGGGTGTAATGTGTGTATAGTAAAGGCATTTATTGTCAGTTGGTGTATGTAATCTGACATTTTCTGTACGTTGCTGGTCGGTGGTATACCTTGGGATTATCAGTTTTTTCTCAAAATGTTACATATGCTGTCGGCTGTTCGAGCATTCCTTCAGTTTCATGTGGCACGTGGCAGCTGATTTCTCCTACATCTTACCTGGTTGGAGCGGAAGGGGTCCTGCGTACCAGGAGCCTCCCCGGCAGCGCGCACCCAGAGGGCCTTTCCCGGGTCATCGGTATCGCTCCCGGAGTTAGGGGCAGGATGGCCCCCCCCAGTTGGTTTGTGCCGCTATCATCTAGACTGTCGGCATGGCTTGAAGCCTGTAAGGCCGATAGCTCAATAAACAGCGGGGGAGTTGAACTGGACAAGGCTTCCAGCTCTACACGTTTATGTCAGAAGATATATATATATTTCTACAAGGCGATATAGACTTGCTGTGTTTCGTCCAGATATATTTGTTTAAAAGCCGCGAGCCGTGAGTGCTCCCGTGGACATGTGATGTACCCCCTCTCCCCCTTCATCATGCTCGCCAGGAGACTTGAACTTCGTGAACCTTCGGCCGTCTTCAGCTGTTCTCGTGCCTCCCCTCTTCCGGGCCATCTGCCGGGTGGAGTGAGCTGGCTCGCGGCAGTCATCGCCAGTGCTCCGTATTACGAGGTTGGTCTGCTCTTCTCGTGGCCGACATGGCACCTATGGTACTTCCATCAGTTCTTGGTAAGTTTCAGTTACATTCGCTTTAGTCTGTTTAATGATTTCTGTCTTGCATTCACATTCTGGTTAATTTCACTCATGTTTGGTGCCATTTCAGCTGCGAGGGGAACGTTCCCTTTTGTTTTTTTAACTCTGTGTCATTCGACTCAGCTACCGATCATTGTATTTAATATGATTAATACTGCATTGCGTTTTTCCGACGTATTTGTATCCGTCAATTTGTAATTTTCACAATACATGTAATTGCCTTGAATCTTTGTTGTTAGGTAAATTATTAGTGGTTAGTTGCCCCCGTCCTAATTTTAGTGTGTTACCAGTTTATGTGCAGTGGAGGAGGAAAAGGACAATCGGCTCTGACTGGCGTGTTGTGCGCGCCCGTGTGACACAGGCTAGCAGCACTTTGTGTTTATTGTGTAGCACGAATTGAGCGGCATACGTCTGAGTGAGACGGGCTCAACAGATTAAGTAAACTATACGAGAGTTGCGTTGCATTGTGTCACACCTGTATGCATTCAGTGTAGCTGTTTATTTTTTCTTCCAATTTATTTCAGTTTTAGTAGGGCAGAGAGACCATGAGCAGTAAGGCTTTTTTGGTTAAGATGCAGTCATCTTTGTTTACGAGTAATATGTGCCGAGTCTTGTGCACACGTGTGTGCGATAGTTATTTTGAAACGGTAGTTTTGTCTCACATTTGCACTCTAATGCTAGTGCTTACAGGAAAGAAGTGATGTAAGTTTTTTACTGTGATGGGACGATATACTAGTTCAGAATTAGCAACACCTGTGCACGAGCAGTGCTCGTCAACTGTTTTTCTTCCCCCCCCCCCTTCCATTTGTTTTTTACTGGTTCACTTGGCATGGTAATTTGACTGGGAGTTTTGAGATTGAGGTAGGTTGGCAGGACTGTCGGGCTGCTACTTTGTTCGCCACTGTTCGTAGAAGGTTAGGCATGTTTTGTTCATCCTGTACACAAATGTCCGTGTTGATCATAATCGTCAGCAGGTCAGATTTAGTATTAGTGCCATACTTTTGTTGCCTTGTGGTCAGTTGTCTGGCAGTCAGGTCAGTCAGTCAGAGCTGAAGTATAACCATGTACGCTTTAAGGTTGTGTGGCAACAGAAGCGACTTACTTGTATAACAGTGTACCTTTTAAGAGTATAAATGTCATAATTTGCTTATCAGTTTTGATGGAGTGTAATCCGATCCGTGGTGGGAATATTACCAGGTGGAACCATCCGGTCGCCAAAACTCGCACCCTTACTGCCCAGCTACCTATGACGTCACGCGAGTTGCACGGGACAGAAATCTAGCACAAGTCAGTACACGTCTGACGTCGCGTGCGTGCACATGACTAGGCTACATGTCCCGCGTCTACTGGCCTGTGTTCACGCGGCCGCAAAATCTCTTCAACTTAAATCTTCATAAATCGAAAACTAGTCAGTCAAATGACTAGAAAATTTTTACTACGTATTTGTGAAGTGTCCTGCCAAAGAATAAATATGGTAGTTTTCTTTACATAAATTATTTTATATAAAAAAATATTTTAACAACATACTGTTCACTATTGACAGAAACTGCAGGGAAAATTATATTAAGCTAGAAACTTTTTTTTTCGAGATAGATTGGCGGTACTAGCGGAAGAGGAAACTCTAAATGTAATTTTTATGCCTTCTTCGAAGAGTTGCGAGATACGCTATAATTTTAGTGGCAGGTAAATGACAGAAGAACATTCAGACGCACGCGTTCGAGATCAGTGATGCTATCTGAACTTCTCCTTCGATTTATCTGTGCTGCATTTCCTATTATAATTACAGTTTTATAGCATAACTTTTTTTTTATTTCAGCTTGTTAATTATATTTTTTATATTTAATGTCCACTGTCTTTATCTTAGAATATTAATGTAGTAATTAAATTACAGTTATAATGTTCCCATCAAAATGTTCTATTTTTTATCTCAATACATTATTGCAACACCATAAGGCCTTAACTTATAAGTTATTAATTTTTAAAAATTTGCAACCCATCAGAACATATGTACATATTTTACATATGCATGACAACTATTCGAGACACATCTCAATAATAAATAGTACTGTGGTGCTACACTTAATACACATCTGCTTCTAATCTCCCTGGGGTTCGATTATTGGTTCGCTGGGCTAGAATGCTCAGTTCAGCGGTAGATACACAATTCTTTTCCCTTCGTCGTGAGCTCGAGACGGCAAGAAACGGGAAACTTACCAAATATTCATGCAGCCATGCTGGCACAAGGATAACTGCACTAAATAAGTAGCAAAATCAGACTTTGGAGGCATGATGTTTACTTAACCATCGGATACGTTTTGCACACTTACAATCTCCAAT
>PNEQ01031345.1:0-14054 GCA_003012365.1 Medauroidea extradentata
TTTTGGAAATTAATAATTTTTTGAAATTTTCGAAATTTTGGAAAATTTTGGTAATTTGACACTCAAGGTCAAGGTCAAGGTTAAAGGTCAAGGTCATCCAACATGGCGGCCGGGGATGTGACGTCACAACATGGCGGGTGGTGCCACACTGTGCCACACTCCGACTCCATGTGCCAGAAGGAACTAAATCTATCTACTGGCTACTCTTAAAATTATGGAACAAATTTGAATTCAAATTGATTCATTAGTAGTACTTACAGATTGTACTAAACACAGTAGGCTACTGTATATCGTCTTAAGTACGTCATATGAAAGGCTAAATTAATATTACATAATTAAACTGAAATCTCACAATCAAGAAATACTTTACTTTGTTTTATTTATTTAATCGGATAAATATTTAATAAATGTACTGCATTCACTCTGCGTAAATTGTAAATTAAGTGTAGCTGCCCCATCAATGAAAACAACTGTTATATCAGACAAAAAATTCATTCTTTACTGATTCTAAAAACATTAACCTTCTGTGTTTTATTATCCTCATTAAAACAATTTCCTCATTTGACCAGTCAAAATTAGTCAATAAATTTTTTTAAATTTTTATCAAGTATAGTTTGCACCCTGGGAGTATAAAATATTGGCATAATTACTTACATACTGTGTTTACTGGGATTCTTAGAAACGTAAGTTTACAATATTAAGTTAGTTATAATTCATGGCATAAAAATATCGAAGAAAACTCTACCTTAGTTAGTGTGTCATTACTTGTAAAAAAACATGTTGAAGCAAACTCTGCTCTATTTAGTGAGTAATTACTTAAACGAAAACTTATCAAAGCAAACTTTTCCTTAGTTAGTGTGTCTTAACTTCAACAAAACATATCGAAGCAAACTCTGCTATAGTTAGGGTGTAACATGACAATATGTACAGACAATTGCCGGGCTATTTTCCAATTATAAATTCCAATAACTCACAATTATGTAACTATATTGATACTTTCATACTTTATTCACTAATTACGTAATAATAAAAAAAATGCTTACACGTATTAAGCCTTCCAAATCATTTAGTAGTGACCAAAATTGGCAGGACGTGTTTTAACAAACACGAAATTAAACGATATTTTCACACGCATTTAAACATTTTTGAAGTAGTATCGCTTGTGGTAGGCTGGATGTGAAACGTCTCTGCGTGCTATGATAGAGATGGGTGCTGCATAAGTTGTCGCATTTCTGTTTCTCTGTCTCTTCGTTTCTCGTGTCCTCTCATGGTTTCCCAAGTTCCCCGTCTAGTGACATCGTCCGCTGTGTCAAGGCGACGAGGCAAGGTGGCCGTCCTTACGAACTCCCGTAACATTTATGATTCTATTTTAAGTGATTGTTACACGCGTTCACTTGAATTATCTAAGAGCAGTAATTTTTGGCTTGAGGCTGACAATATTTTAATAAAAATTGTTTACGTTTGCCAGATTAAAAGTAACTAAGTTTTAATCGAGGCAACAACAGCTAAACTTTTTTTTAATATCATACAAGGGAACGTAAATAAAGTGGAAATTTAATGAAAATTAGAATTGCAAGAGTTTAAGTGTGATTAATCCCTACCTCCTTGGATTTATCAGATTTTTCTCTATAACTACTCTTTTAGTCGACAAATAAACATTTTTGACACAGAAGAGCCTAGATAAAAACTTGATCGATTTTCCGAAATTGAAGAAACCGCAATATGTTCATTATATAGTAACGGGCAACAGCTGACAAGAAAATAGTGATTAACCAACGCGAGCGACTACAGTGGTATTTGTGTAACAACGCCGTACTGATTCCAGAAAGTCCTGTGGGCGAGATAAACTTATAACAATTTATTTATTTCCTGACCTATAAGAAACGCCTTTATCAAAACTGAGAATGATCAATCCCCATTAATACATATTGTGTACAGTGACTTGAGCTTCGGATGTAAATTCAACAAGCGAGTCGTCTAGAATGAATTAATGCATACTGCTGTTTTACTTTAATAGTAGATGATCAATACATACAGTATCAGTCTTATTTCAAGGCGAAAATCCAGGTAAAAGGGCTATATTTGTAATATCCAGGGGAAAATCTGTAGTGAATCAACACAAGTTATTCTCAATTTGGTCCTATTCTAGTACCGCAGTGGAGCCAAAAGTCAGGGATATTTGAACCCTTGGAAAAGCCCCCAACCACCTTCCTAGGTCTGAGTTCAGGTGTGCTCATTCACCAGCTCGAAAAAGAAGCCTTTCATGAGGATCACCTGCAAATGCGTTTCCACTTAAATTGCTTTTCCCCACCGCGATAGAGCACGAGGCGAGAATCGATACGGCTGGGCGGCGACCATTTTGCCTCGTTGGAGAGAGACTTCCTTGCTCGGGGGAGAGCAGAACAAGGAGTCGCAGCATCCAGCATCCGGCATCCGGGCATCCACAGATCCACCGCGCCCGTGCGGCCGCCACAGGCTTCGAATTGCTGCAAGAGTGGCACATGTTAGCGACGCGATCTTCAGTTCATGTCACAGTCCTGTTCTGCCGCAGAGTGGGCGTTTCAAGCGCCCATGTATTCGACTTTAGGAGGTCAGGAATCAAGAAACATTTTTTTAATTTTAAATTGAAATATCAATAATACAGTATCACTCAAATAATTCTTCGAAGTACATGATGGTAAACAGTACGTATTTTCAACTTATCCCCCCTTTTTTCTCCGCCTGTGGTATTTGTTGTTGTTCCTAATCAGACCGGGCAGTAATCTCTCCCCGTGACTTCATCTAGCTCTAGGGAGTTAATGTCACCCAGTAGAGGTCGTTATCTTATCTCGAGCGAGGTGGGTACGGAAACCAGGCCAGCCAACTGGAACATGTAACCCTCTTTATTGTGGTCAGTAGATTAACAAGGAATAATCTGATTAGGTTAGCACGTAATTGAGGAGATTGTCGAATGCGTAGCATTCTATTTTTCATTTTGAGCTTATTCTACGTATCAACACACTTTTAAGTTGTATAATAAGTATTTTAATTTTTTTAAATTAATTGTTTTTAAATTTAGTTACCTAAAACATATTTTTAACGGTAACAACAAAAATGAAACAGTTAAAGTCAATGTTCTTGTTTCGTTGGTAATTTAGGAACTAGATACAAGTATTATCTTAAAATAGCCTATATGCAATAAAATATGATTTTTTTTCCAGCGGGGTTGTAAAAACTTTACAATAACGTTGTTACACAAATCAAAAGTTTCGTTACAAAACATCGTGTTCTTTAGGCAACTACTGATATGTGAAATCAGTTAGATACGTACCTCAAGCCAGTAAGTAGGCTAAGGATCTTATATTCATTCTCTCATTCTCTCATCGTTGATCATAGTGTGACTTAAATCACGTGTTCTGTAGCCGGCGTTAAGTGTGCGTGAACTTCTATAAAATCTTCACAAACGCCTAATGAATGCAGTTGCAGGTATCAATTTGGATGTGAGGACATGTAACTGCAAACAGGTGACAACAGAGGCAATTCTACCTGACGCTTTGCTTTTCTTTTCCTTCGGAGAATCAGTCAGTGCGCGGAAGACGGGCGAGGCGATAGTAGCAAGGAGTGATGCGGGAGCAGCTCAGAGGTCACTAAGGGACGACGCCGATTCGGCAAGAAGTGTACGGCGGAGGGACTGTTGGAGGGCAGCGTGGACTTCACATTCGTGTGTGAACTTGGTGAGAAGATTATACAGGAGTGAAGTAAGACTTACTAGTTTCAATACGCAATATTTGGAGTTAATGCATTTATTTAGCGCATGGCAACAGTACATCTATACGACTATAATCTAAGAAGAATTTAACATCCCAAAATAGGCACGTAGTCTCTCCATTACTTTACAATGTGTTGGATGGTTTTCTATTCAGGCCCACAATTACACTAGCAAGAAGAATATTCTCTCCATTGATACAGGCTGTTTGCGAATAGCTATCCCATGTCCTATTCGTATAATGTTGAGTGTTTTCCATACATAACAAGGTAATTCCATGCCAGTTGGTTTCTTGGTGAGATCCATTAAGTTTATATATTTTCTTCCATGCATTAGACCACATGTTGTTAATCTTAAAATTGTTTAATTATAGAGATTCTACTGTTAAGGTGGGTGGCTGACGAGATTTTAAGCGATTCACCTTTATTTTATTTGAAGTAAGATTAGTTAACTGTTATTGGTTAACAAAACTTTAACACTACCAATTGCGACAAACTACATGCATAAATGTATTCGTATCGTATTGGAATAATTGTAACAATTTTAATATTTAGTACGTAACAAAACTGTGAATCGAGGGAAAAGTTATATGGGTTGGTATGTCAACTATTTTCGTAACATTTAGTAGATGAGCTGAGGAATTTAACTTTTTTATTTATTTAATATAAAAAGTCCTTCATTCCGATCAAGCCTGGCAACTTATAGAGTAAAAGCTTATAACACTGTAAATGTCCATTAGCGTAACGGAGACATTATTTTCTTCATTTTTTACGTTAACGTAGAAGATGTTTAGCTAATTAATTAGCATGCTGTTCACAGCTGGTAATCAAATTTGCATCGGCGTTGATAATTAACTGTTAAAAATTATCACAAAATTAGCTACTCGCAATGGACGAGATTACGTAAAATTTTACTGACGCTAATGAGAATCGCACAGACCTGCACTAGAGTTGCCGAGTGTTCGATTACGACCTTATAGCCGGAAACTGTGATGTGCCATGCGGTTAATCAGTTATGACCCAGAGGTAGTTCTGGTGCGTCTTCTTTGTTCGGAACCAACCGAGATGGTGGCATAATGGTTACTAGTTGGGCTCGCATTCGGGAGGACACATGGTTGATCCCTGGCTTCGGCCATCCTGAATCCAGTTTTCAATGGTTTTCGGAAATCACTTCAGACGAATACTGAGACGGTTCCTTAAGGGTGTTCAAGTGCGACACAAATCATATTTTCATATATTTATGAAATAGTGTTAGTTTTGTAGACGATACTTGTGAGTACAGTTTCCTCTAACGAAACAATTTTATCGTTCATAGTTTTCTCATAACGGTGCGACAAGGTCAAAATTTGTTGGTTCTGCTGCCATGCAAATAGTGAAAACCAACTGACCTACTTGAATAAAATAATTCACATCCAATGAGCTACGCAATAAAGTGTTTAAAATACAATAACGTAATTATTTGAATTTTTAAAAAATCGCAAAAGTACATGAAAAAAGTTGAAATTCAGCAATTTTTTCAAATACAAAAATATTTCACGGGATTTTTTAAAAATTGTTTTACTACGTAGCCCGTGGCATTTTATTTCACTTACGTTAAGTGTCTATTTGCATGGCAGAAGAACACGTCAAATTTAACTTTGATGCACCGTTATGAGAAAACTATGAAACATAAAATCGTTTCGCAAGAGGAAACTGTACTCACAAGTATCGTATACAAAACTAACACTACTTCATATAGTCTGCATATAAAATTATGATATTATTTCACTTGAACGCCCTTAACAGACTCATCTCCCAGCTCCTGTCATTGTATCAAGTTGAGAGTCACCGTCTCTAATGACCTCGCTGTCGACGAGACGTAAAACCAACTTACCTTATTCTTCGTTCGATACCTATCCAAAAGAAAACGTCTCCTGTCATTTCTGATTAATTGAATTTTTGTCACAGTCTGCAGTACAAACTGCCAGTGCTTTGTGTATCAAGTTCCCGATTAGTGCCTGTGCATAAAAAGTCACGTTCACAAACTATAGGCAGCAAGACTCTTCTACTCCGTTACTACGTGCTTTTACAGTCTCAAATATGCTACCTGTCTTCATAACAGCATATTTTTACAGGAAGATGATATATGGAGTGATCTTACATGGCAAATAATTGTATGATAATACGCTGCTAGTACAATCGTTTTAAATGTCTTCAGCCATCAACTAATGCGATTTAACATTGTTTGCTGGTCCCAAGAGTTCAGTATGTAATATGTTACATACAAAATTACAGTTTAAGACACGGAACTTAACATGTGAAATTATACAGTTATATAATTACTGGCCCGGATAGACTAAAGAAGGTAAAAAAAATACAAAAAAAGCCAATCATTCAGAAAAGAAATACCTACTAGACATTCTTGAAACGCCATCGTGTAGTGTACACCATTTCCAAGTGTTATTTTAACACTCCCATTCGACTCTCATTTCTTGACATCTCAGGAGCTGCCACGTTGCAATATAATGTAATGTTTCACTTGTTTTTGCATTTTTTTGGTGTTCATGGAAGTGGTAATACTGGATTTATCCACATGTTTACAAACTCACAGGTTGCCATACTTAAAGCTAAAAAATTATTAAACAATCAAGAAACATTTTTACTCAAATATTTATATGCAAAGGTTCCGGTCGTTGATCCCTGACTAGTACACTTATTTAAAATGGCATATGATATCAGACCTGCACCACTACCACCTAGTCACTTATAAATTCTACATCACGTTTTCCAATTATTTCATTTCACCTACCCCAGCAACCCCATCTCTTCCACTTCCACACCCTTCACCACCACACAATTCCCATTCGCCGCCTCTCCTTTCCCACCAACCTTCTGGTACCCTCTTGTATATTCTTCATTATACATACTACAACTTTCACCACAACTTTTCAGCTGTATGTAGTTCATGAGCAATACCTAGAATGGTGAATTAATATAACACCTTTACTCCAGTTCTTGGATAATCAAATATGTATATTTCATGTACTGTACATGGGTAAATTCCTAATCATTTTGCAGAAAGATAAAAAAATAAATAAACTGAGTCAATCAACAAGTTCATCAGAGTCTACCGAAAATGTGTAACGTTCTTCCGTCGTCTTCAACTGATTTCTCACTGTCACTTTACCGAAGAGACCTGTAAAAATGTCAGGATGATATTCAGTAGTATTTGCTTCAACACTGCTTTCATCGCCTTTTCTTTGCCAAGTTTTACAAATGTTTTCTTGGTTTTGTTGAAGCGCTGCTATCGTATGCGTCTGCAGAATTTATGTTATCCTTTTCTTGCGAGTCCCATCTTTGCCTTCAGTCTTCAATGATACGATTTTGACAGGAGTATTTTGGAGTTAATATTTTCGTAGGAGAGTTTAGCAAATAGTTAAATATTGCACTGACTTACTTGCCTTCCGTATTCCATGAGCAAAGTTGACCCTCTGCAATGGCAACTCCGGTGATGTCACACATTATTGAACCAACTCTTGCAAATCTTGCGATGCAGTGGACATATCATATATGATGCATTCGTCTCGTGAGGTAATGATGCCAACAAAATTCTTTTTTTTTTCTCACCGCCCCATTAGCGTTACCCTTACATATCTCGCTGTGCCAAATGAGTCGTGCAGACTGTCTAGAACATGCTTAACAGTTAAATATTGCTAGCGACAAGTTCTTTATACTACCAGAACTCGAATGTCGATGAGAATTGAAGTGGCAGGTGAAAACGGCTACGGTAGTGGCTGTCTGCATTAAATTCTAGGTGAACCAACGCTGTCTCCTTACGCTGAAACACTTTCTTTTTTACTGTGCGTGGCAATACAGTCAAACATTGATTAAATAACGTAAATAATTCTGCAGAAGTATGTTTGTAACGAACACAATATCGCGAAAATTTAGACTGTCGAAAACGTCACAAAAATGTTAATAATGTTGGTCACTTATTTCAGAATTTTCTGAACATTAACTCTACACTTTTACGTGAAGTAACATGTGCGGTAGAAATTATATAACTTATAAGGGCGAGCAATTTGTAACAAATACACCCATGCAGTTTCCGAGTTGATTACGACATTCCACTTTCTCTGTCTTATGTTTTTCTTCTCTATTCCATTTTCCCGCTTCACCTTTATTAGCGCCAAATCCTAGAGTATGTATCGTAGGAGGTAGGACGTGCCCTCCATTGTGAAGGTGAAAGCATGAATGCGAACAAGCGAACTTCCCGCCGAGTATAGAGCAGTTTTAATCAGAGCTGTGTATGAAGAACGCAGCAGGGAGGCCAGCAGGTAGAGAAGACAGCGGGGATCACCATCCACCCCTCCTTGCTTCCCTTACACCATCCACTCCGACCTCTCCCATGTTCCGAGACCCTGCTGTTTTTCCTCCGGGCACCGGAAGTTGCCTTGCTCCGGGAAGGGAGCAGACAGCACGCCCCGCTGTCTTCTGCCGGAACTCGATAAGGCGTATAGCCGCCGGGGGTACTCCGCCATCTTGCGACTACTGGCTGTGTCTGTAGGTCCTTCAGCTGTCACTTCGGTGAAGACTCCCCTAGACTCTCTGCGAGCAAAAGCCGCTCCTCTGCGGATCACGTAACAACTAATTCATTAACTAAGAACTAGCGGAATTCCGAAGAAGTCGTCAGACCGATAGAATTACGAAAATTACGAGCTTCTTGCTACGCGAAGTTCTTAGGCAACTCAAATAAGTAATATGGCTTGTACAGAGTGATTCAATAACTCCGTATTATACTTTATTACCAAGCTTAACTACAAATAGGTAGTTGTATGTATCTGTGGCTACTGTGACTGGGCAGCATTTGACGAGGTACGCTCAAGAGAACAGCGATTCAGAAATAAAGCTCTATTGAATTTCGATAGGAACGGTAGCCAGTGAAACAACGACAACGGTCATAAGTACGTGAAGAGCGGTCTGGAAGTTTAGAAGTAGGGCAGAATAGCAGGATCTTAAGTATACACTTTTCAAATGACTACCATCGTTTTGTATCTCTGTGGAAGAATGTTTAGTAGTACAAATGCATAATACACTCTAAATATGAATGAGTGAATATTCACAGATTCACGCCGATGGATGGAGCAGTTTCAACAAATTGAATCAGTTAGAAACCACTGTGATATCGTTGACTATTCACTGATTCCGATAAAGAGTGCCAACATCCCACAAGTTAATTAGTGAATGTCCACAGATTTTCCAGTAATTTTTCACTAATTCAATAAGTGAAAAATTATCTTTGAAAAAATCGAAATATCAGTTAATATTCACTGCTTCATTTGCGAGATGTGAAATCAGTGAATATTCACTTATTATACAGTGACTATTTTCAGTGATTCAAAATTTTAAAACTGCTCCATCCATCAGCGTTAATAAGTGAATATTCACTATTTCAGATTTAGATTGTACATTTAAATAAAGAAGAAAACTGATATTTGATTAACACTGGGTACAGAAACTATAACCATCGTCAATGTAACTAGTCGGAAAAGAACCAACTACCCCCAAAGTGTAAGCTAAACACGTCACCCGTTCGTAGACCGCTCTCCGGAAGAAAACGAATGAGTTATGATGCTTCACCTTGCTGAAAAAACAGGCAATTAGTCTTCAGCAGCCATCAAGTATTCCCGACGATGTACTGATCTCGATGAGGATGATTTTCTCGCCTTTTATTCTACGTACCCTTAACATTTCGAAACCTCTGTTACTTGGAAACAAAAACAAAAAATGCAACGAATGTTGCAATTTTACAAAAAATATCTTGGTCACTGTACAAACGTCTAGGTTATCCCAAATAACTAGCTGAGAGTGAACTGGCATTGTGTAGTAAACTTCCTGCAGTGCATACAGCTCTCTGACATTGGCACGCGGAATGAAGCAGTTCTAAGTTTAAAATTTTTTTCGAGGCTCTTCAGGAACATTAGGATGGAAGAAACTGAGTGTGTTTTTCTCACGTCTAGTGAATTAATGGTCTGTTACCATATTACACAAAAGAGTCGTTACTGAGTAGCGATTCTACGGTGTTTAAGTCTTCCTTAGGCCCACCTAAAAGTAGCGGTTAAAAGTTTACTGAATACGGCGTTTTTCTAGCGATTTCGGAGATTCGCCTGTCGTAGGCGACTGAAACCGCGAGAATACCGCGGCGACGTCAGCGTGGAGAACCAGGGCAGTTGTAATTGGCAGTTTGTCGTGGGAGGGGCGTGTCACGAGGCCGGCGAGGTTTACGACTCCTCCGGGGGCTCACCTCGTCACTTCGACATTCATTAAACATCCCTCCGCGACGTCCCCGCGTCGCCACGCATGACCCGGAGCAGCGCGCGCCGATTTTATGGACGAACTTGGGGCCGCGAGGCAATTTCGTGTTTTCCGAGCGCACACCTCCCCCTTCCCCTTCCCCACCTGTCCTTGGTTCGATGAATTATTATTAGTCTCGTCAAGCCTCTCCCCGCGCGCCGCTGAAACTTTGATGCGCGCGTGAGCGATGGCTGGAAGTTGTGCGAGTGCCTGGGGGGCCACGGGGCAAGGGGGCGGAGGTAAGTGGAGAAGACAGGGCGAGCGAGGTGGGTCCGGGGCTGGCAAAGGGGATGTGTTTGCAGTATATCGGCTAGCCTGCGGGCCCCGCAGCGAGGGTCGCCACACCGACGACAACCGTACAACCGACAACATTCATCTCCTACATACACCACTACAAACACCCACTCTCATCAACTTCTTCCTCTTTTATTATACCTACACTTCATGCCGGTTCGCTAACAGAAATACAATGAGAAAAAAAGGAGTTTAATAAGGACTGCTTATAGACTAACCTAACATTAATTTCAAACCAACACGCGAAAACATAGCTTACACTCGAATTCAGTGCAGAAAAATTAGATATGAAAATTGCCCGAATTTTCCTAGCTTGGTGTCAGGGCAGCTTGTTTCTAAATATTTTTAAAAAGTTTAATAGTTGGATTATGAAGAAATAATTATAGGTAATTCGGAGTAAAGTAAGCGCGTTTGAAATCCTAGCTACTTTTTCTTTTAATATAATTTATAGTTTACTGCCACATTTTAAAATATACAGCATATTCTTTGAAACAATCAAAGTGTATAGCGTTTATCATACTCAAATTTAATGTGTGAGTTCACGATATACAATATTTTTAAAATTACTGTTTAAGACAAGATGTTCTTCAAGAGAGCTCTATCGTGAATCACCTGTAAAAAGTTCAGTAATTAGTATTAATACGTTGTAGTGGGAAAATTAGATAAATCCTTATGGCCGGCACAAGAATTGTCTAAAAATTAGACATTTAAATAAAAAAGTAATATTATTTTGACAATTTACATGCTTAGTAAACCAACAGTAAAAAAGAAAAACCTTTAAAACACCATTTAATAATACATGGGTTTTAAAACCATCTCCAAATAATTTTACAGTATTCGGATCCTGCATTATTTTGCGGGTTTATCCTACATTAGGAAACTGATTGCATAAGTTCTACATCGTGTCTCAGCATAAGCAAGTGCACAGTCTCCCATCTGTATTCATTCACATTCGCCTGACGTAGTCGTGGTTGTAGAAGGTCGTATGCGGGGCACACAGTAAGGGACATAGTGAAGGTTGACAGCGTCAGTGCGTGTCGCATTGCTCGGACGCCGGGAGATGTCGGCAACCCTCCAGACATGGTTCCTTGTGGAGACGTGCTTGGGAACATCGAAATAACCGGATGATGTATAGTTCATGCCCAAAGTTTCTGCATCTGGTTGGTATTAAGTTATCATCCGAACCAACACAGTCGTTTCAGCACCGTAGCATTGATGTTTCCAGTCTATATTCTTTACTGCGGCGGGCAGATTGAGCAGGTTGCATGTCCCTATTAGGGCCTGCTTTGGTAGGCTGATCTCGAGCGTCGGTGACTTAGCAGACGGGGTTCAGGAGTATCGGAGAGTCATCGTTCGCACGGGTGAATACTCAGACGCATGGTGTATTGTAGGTGCTTCGGGGACCAGCTTGAAAACCCCTTAAGGGTGTTCAAGTGCGAGAAAATAATAATTTTATATTTATATAAAATTGTGTTAGTTTTATAGACGATACTTGTGAGTGCAATTTCCTCTTACAAAACAATTTTATCTCGCATATTTCTCTCACAACAGTGCGTCAATGTCATAATTTGCAAGTTCTGCTGCCACGCAATTAGTGAAAACCCGTAGATTACGTAAGTGAAATAATTCACAGTGAAATAAGATGCCACGGCCTACGTAATAAAACATTTTTAAAAATGTTGGAATTTTGTAAATCGTTTCTGAACTTTCGTGATTTTAAAAACAACTAAAATATAGCATTGTGGGTTTCTAAACGTTTTATTGCATAGCTCGTGGGACGTTAATTTACAGTGAATTATTTTATTTAAGTAGGTTAATTGGTTTTCACTATTTCCATGGCAGCGTAACAAGCAAATTTAGACTTTAACGCACCTTTGTGAGAAAACTATGGGAGCTAAAATTGTTTTGTAAGAGGATACTACAGTCACAATTATCGTCTACAAAACAAACAATTTTTCATACAAGTATAAAATTATGATTTTATCGCACTTGAACACCCTTAAGAGTGCGTGTTAGATAAATAAAGACTGAAAAAATAAATTTATTTCTACGCTTTTTTCGAAGCCAATATGGATAAAATACTCAATGCCAATCCTAGATAATGGTATTTGCCAACTTTATGAGTAAATATTTATCCAGTATTACTAATTCGTTACGCGTGATCTCTTGCGCCACAGTTAAATGCACGAGGTTCCGGCGTCAGAGATTGTGCCTCAGAAGTTCGTGACACTGGAAACAATTGTGTTTAAAACGTTGACTAAAGCTATTGTCTAGGATTGCTGTTGTTTAATTTTCGCAAGTTGCCTTCAAGAAACTTACAGTTATAGATTAATACTTTTAGCGTGGAATAATGTACCACGCCCTCTTAAGCCACGCTCTCCTGTCTATACTGTGTCTGTGATAATTCTTTTTTAAGCTTAAACGAGAGCAGATATCAAATTTTTGCTTGGCAGTTTTGATCAAGATTACTTTTGCTGTGACAGCTATTTTTTTCAAGAAAAGAAATTATATGGTTTCGACTAAAAAGTGAATTAACAGAAATTTTGTTAATAATATAATTAGCTAATACCATAATATTTAAAGCCTTGAAAAAAATCAACCAACATGGTGAAGACCACTTCAAACAATACTGTCAATCAGATTTTTGATATCTACTCTCTTTTAGGCATAAAAAATTAGTATCGCGAAAAAATACTGTGCTGATAGCAGGTTCGTCTCGAAGTAGTATTGGTTGAAACTCATGCTTGGAAGAAGGTCTCAAGGGTTCTGGAGTGAACGGCCCAAGCTGCTCTTGGCTGCTCCTATGTCCTAGTACAGTGGCTGCTGGGGGTGGAACGACTGCGACCACCCATGTGTTTGTTAAGGTTCTGAAGCCTTGGGTCTCTAAGAAGGAGCGCTGGTCTGGTCCACTATAATATTAACTCTAAAAATAGTTTGTAAACCTGCCACACGTGCGTATAGGAGCGCTAAAAAGTAGAATGGTTTCCCAGGCATGCATGGTAGCACCCCTAAACTTTTCATAAAACAATCAAATGTTTGCTAAAGTTACCACCCTTGTATTGACTAGTATTATTAGTATTTTGTGTTATCTTCATAATATGATTTTAGTCACTTCATTAAATTTTTGATAACACTGAATAAAATTAGTTATTTAAGTACAATATTTTTTTAGAGCTGCAAAATTTCAGGACGTTATTGTTTCGTAAGGCATTTATTTTTCATTTCAAGTATTTGCATCCTGTATGCAATCTAATTCGGCAAATCTTCGGTAAGAATTCATTTGTTCTATTCGAAATTTCAAGTTACGAGGGCCGGCTGACGTGTCTGATGTTGAGCGGAATTTCGTACGTGCGCATTCTGAGCATTGTGTGAGCAACGAGGTCAAGCCATAACAATGTTTTTTATTATGAATCATGCAACGTGTTAAGAAATATATCTTATATGGGATTAAACTTGAGGTAATGGGAACGATGTGTAAGGTTGGGTTGAAGTTATAAGTTTAGAAGATCCTTCTTACAATGTGTTACGGCTATTTGTGCGTACTGACCTTGGAGATGTTGCAACATTCCGAGAAAATATCTATAATTTCATTCATACTTTACAATAGTGCCTCAAATTCATGTGAGGAGTGGGGATATTCAACCATTCTAGGTAGATTTTTTTACATTGGTTCCAAAAACTCA
>PNEQ01031345.1:14154-24867 GCA_003012365.1 Medauroidea extradentata
TATATATATATATATATATATATATATATATATATATATATATATATATATATATATATATACACATACGCGAACACACATATATATCTTTATTTTGGCTCATTTAAACGAAATTGGTGAAATTTTGCGTGCGAAAATATGAGAATCTTCGAGGATTACGCTACCAAAAATTAATATGCAAATTAAGATACATTTGCGGCAAAACAGCGTAAGCACACACACATGAAAGTATTATTTTAAAATAATATTTTCGTAATTACTGTGGAACTACTGTGAGTTGTGAAGCGCTTCGGCCAACAAATATTTATTCAAAAACTGCTCAAAGTGTGTGAATGTTAACTATGAAGAATATCATCCAAAGAACGTGACATGAGTCTATAACCCATGCCATGGCCTGCAGTAATTTTTTAATCTTAATTTCCCGCTGCCGAAAAAGCTGTCCTTTTGAGGTATAAATACTCTTCTTAAATGTATAGGCGTGTACAACCCATATTTATAGTTGAGTCTTGATGCGCGTACTGTGTCGTCCTTACCGCTCCCACAGAGGAGTTTTAGATTTTCAGCTCCTCTTCATTGAATAACTCGCAAGAAGTTTTCTTGATGGCGGTGATGATTTTTCACAAGGGATTGTTACGACTTACACAAATATAGGCTGCATGACACAGAAGTATTAAAGATCTTATATTCTTAGTCGTATGTGTTTGGTTCAACAGCATAAGAACTACATCGGCTTGTTCTCAGAGAGTTAATTTTCTGCTCCTGCGTAGCTCTTTCAGTGCTCTGGGTTCTCCTTTCGGTTTGTGTTATTTGTGGCCCTTGGAAATCTCAGCTCAAAGTTCGTCAGCTGTAATTACTGACGCTCAGGCAACAAAAATCTGCTGATTCCTCCACACACACACACACACACACACACACATATACACACACACACACACATATACACACACACACACAAGATCGTTTTCTGGTAAAGCGACTGGTGCGACTGAGAAATTCGTATATACCTAAAATGTTATGAAATGTGCCACAAAACATGCCATCTGTTCCTGTATTGTTGTCGAATAAAAACATTTTTTTCGATATTCAGTTGTCATGATTTTAAGGAGAAAGTTCTTGTATTATGCTTAACATAACGAAAGGGAATGTATAACTGTGACGTTCTTGCTAAATGTTATCGTGCAAAGGCAACTATATTTAAACGCATTCAGCTGAACGTATTTTGAATTAAACACGTTCATGTGGTAGTACGACAAACTGTTTTTGCATTACATTCACAGCCGATGTTTGTTTATATTGGCGGTGGTTATAACTGTTAATAAACTTGTTGATTTAAATTTTCGGGTAATGGTAAACACAATTACTATCTAGTAATAACTTACTTGTGTTTACTTTCTTCATATCTACTAATTCATGAGTTCCTGCTCTGTTAGACATCTTAGTTGTAATGTTTTGCTGACGTATAATCCTATGCGAACCTGTTTGCCTTCAAAGTAAACCAGTATAGTTAGATATGATAGTTTATCGCAGGAAAACTGAACTGTTTGCAGGATTTCAATACACGTTCAGCTTACCAGAAGATTACTGGCTTGTTTTTGTACGTGGAGCTATACTGAGCCGATAATTATCTCAATATTGTAATATTTTATCTCTGCCATTGGTCTACAGAGAGCTACGTTGTGTCAGACGTACATCTCCCTATCATACATGTTGCAAGAAACTGCAGTGTTTTCAAGGGTATGTTGGCACAAAACATTTTCGTAATATGCCATCATCTATAAGTATAGCGTATCATGTAACCACGGCTGTAAAAAATACTGTAGCTAAACACGTATTGTCTGAATATATTTCATGATTTCATAAACCACTAAAATTAAAATGACTTCCTTTCAGACACTATCACTAGCCTTAATTACTATAGATATTTGGTAGGTAATACAGTTTTGATTAAGTTATTAATCAGCACGTTAATGCAGTGGGAGAGAAGTTATCAAACACGCTTATATCAAATGCGCAGATTTTTGTTTGAAATAGGGGTTAAAATTCAGATCTTGAAATTAATTATTCTTAGTGCAAATGGAGGTAATTGAAACTTTGTGAGTGAGTGATAGTGAGAGATTTTGGTCAGCTCTTAACATCGAGGTCTTCAGAGCTGGTTTGAATCTTTGTACTCCAAAGTAAAATCAGAGACTTTAATTCACCATCTTGCTGGCGCACAATCTCCGACATCTGTCTCTACTAAACTAAGCACTTCATTGAAGATGATGTGATTTTGGCACGGTTCAGTTATGAAATATATAGTCACACATGATATTTGGCAGTGTCTCAAACAATTAACGACATTTATATCGAGTTAACATGTAATTTTGGAAGTTGCATGCTTCGGTTGTGTTGTAAAATTTACAAAGATAACTTATTATTTGTACTTTTACAAACATTTGTAAGTGTGCTAGGATTTTCCTTAAAATATTACATAGTTGTATAGCTACAAGTATTTTATTTGTAAAGATAGGTAGGCAAACTTTGTAATCCACCAAAACCAGGGGTTTTTCGGAACTGATGTAACATAGTTGTAAACAATTTATGTCCTATTTTGTACATTTTGCTGGCACGAAATCAATATTCATTTAAATTACGTTGAACAAAATAAAGAAAGTTTAGAAATGTAATATATTATGTAATAATATGAACGAGATAATAAAGTTCTGTGTTTTGGGTTGGTTTGGTGACAAAGTTCATGGTTAACAATATAAAGAATGTAGGATAGATTCTCGGTGCGTCCAATATTTTTAAAAATAATTTGCGTAACAGTTATTTTACAGACAAGTTCATTTTAATGATCACAATAAATGTACCGATTCAAGTTTCATTTTTTCTCAATGCAAGTACAAATACAGTGTATTGTAATGTTTAAAAAATACAAAATTAGACGTTGTATTGTTTTTTACCAAAATCAAACTTTGCAGATTTACAAAAAAATTTTCTTGACATTAGGAATTTTTTTTGTTAAGTGTGTGGTGACTGTTGAGAACGAGTGTAATAATACTTATCTGCGGACTGCTCGTACAGTCATGGCGAAAATTCTCCGCGAGTCCTCACCTTAAAAGACTTGCGCTAATCAGGATTTTATTCTTTGGAGTAACTCAGCTCAGCGACAATCTAAAAAAAATTATAATCGGATGGTAACTGAGAAGTGGCGAATAGGGAGAGCTAATCTGCTGTAAGTCTTAGCACAAAAATTGGCTTCAGTTATAGAGAGACTCAAATTGACAACGCTGTGTATTTGTTAAGTAAATATGTTCGGTTGGATTTAGTTTCTTGGGCATACTCCATTGCGATTTAGAAGACTGTCGCAACGGAGTATGTACAATAAACTAAATCCAGTCACGTACTCCCATTGCACAGATCTTCCGAAGATCAAAGGTGTTTGAGCTATCAGAACAAATGGCTTACTCTGCTAGAAATGTAAATTTTAAATTTATAGGTTACTGTTAATCTTCTAGTTCTGAATAATTCCATTAGCGATAGTGTGCCAGGATAATAAAATGATTAGAGCCTGTATAGGCACTGTGAAAGTGACTGACTGGCAGTTAGGCCCTTGTGGCAGGTGGCCACGTCACTCTCCACTGCTAGCTGACACGGCGGGCGGAGCAGGCAAACATCCTACGGCAAGGGGCGCGGTGCATGGGAAGCTAGCCTCGTGCACATAGTCTCCTTGCAGGGCGCCACCTGGTCGCAGTACTGACCGTGGTCTGCTGCTGGCCGCAGTACTGATCAGGTGATCAGAGCTGGCCGGCGTCGCCGCAGTATCTTCGTCCTTACGTCATGCATTCCCTCAAGTCAACTCCTGCAACATAAAATACAACCAGTTAGTCCAATAAATTCGAACTGAGAACTTACCAAGCCTGAGCTATATATACAATATGAAACTGAAACATCGTACGTAGGTGTCTTTAAAAGTCGATATTTGAAATTGTGTTACACAATAATTAACTCTACTTGTGGTGGTAAACAGTTCCGTGGACACTGTCGCCTTGAATCAAGATCTGAAACCTGCAAATTTTTTTTGGGTAATACCATCCCAGCTTTCTTCACTGACAAAATAGGAGGTGCGTAATATTATCAAACCACTGCGCGTTTATCGATTTTAATCATGTTATAATCATGTGTAATACACGCCGCCGTGACGTAACTCTCTCTCTCTCTCTCTTTCTCTCAGCGGGACGGTTGTCAAGGAAATATTAAAGTTTGTAAATGTGTAGCTGGCTGCCCTGCAAAGTACGCAACCTGTGTTCATACGAAGGTCGTACAATTACAGCTTTATTGCTGCTTACGAAGAGCACGGCCGTGTACGAATAGTAATGGACACTTTCCTAGTTAATTCAGACTCGTTTGCGCAGTTGAACAGACATCAGCGAACGAAATAGACTGTGTCTGGAAATCAGCTGGTTGCATTGATTGTACTTTTGACGATCATGCGTGTACACCTGGTGTTCGTGCAGAAATATCCAGGCAGTCTGTAGACTGGCATACACAGTATTAGCTATTTCAGATATGCTACCCCCTCTTTAACCCTGGCTGTTTATAGGTTTCACACGTTGCTCCAGTCGCATAGTTGATTACAAATGCACAGGTCTCGCACAGTAATCTGCGCACAGACGTGAAAGTTCTATGACTTGGATGTCTCCTTGGATATGTCTGCTCATTCAGATGTTATGCTGCTCTTGCAATACTTTCTGCGTCACTCACGAGACTTGTAGGGGAGGTCCGTGTTATTTGAACCAGTGTGTAAGTCGGACCAGTTAAGTTTCTCAGAGCTGTCAACAGATAGCAGCACAACGAACATGTGACCAGTTGCGTATGTTATAGTTCATTGCTGCTTCAGAGTTGTTTACGCTTGGACGAAACGACAAAGAAAATACAAAGGTAAATACATTTTTAAGAGTTTTCATGTAAACATTTTATTTATTTTTTGAACGTGTGGAGTACTGAAACCGTCAGGGGAATTGAGTTCTATTTTATTTTGTGTATAAGGTCGTAGATAAAACTTCATTTCTGTGTAGTAACAGAATTATATTGAAATGCGATAACCGTAATATCAAACATGGTGTAAAAATTGTCTCGTTGTGTAATTTAGTCCAACAGCCATCGTGTAATTTGGATCAGTGGTCCATTTACGGAATTTCCGGAAAAAAAATTCTCGAGATACCTCCGTAAATTCACAGAAAATATTTCATTATCAAACAAAAGTTTCTGTAAAACAGCTTCATCATACAGAACTGAGCCGTACTTACATGTCTATAACGCTACAATTGCATTTCTACAGGTGTGCATATTTACAGGTGATGTTATTAACATATAACCGTAATATTTACAGCTCTCTAATCCATAAATTTACGATATTTTCCGTGCAAGTGTCCGCTGACTTAATAGACATATTAGTATGATTCTGTAGTGTATATTTATTGTAGACATCTCCGTATTTTATTTTTACGGACACTGTTCCCGTTTACTAACGATACATTTCCGTTTCAATTTTTAACGGTGTAAATAAGTGTATTTCAAGTTTTTACTGAACGCCAGTGGCATTTTTTGTACGTTACTAAAGTGTACTAAGTAAAAGTTGCAAAAAAAAAAACCTCACAAATATTTGGTAGCACTGTTAGGAATAATTTTCGTTGTTTTACGGAGAAATGCTGGTAAAAAAAATTCCCCAGAAGTGTCCGGTAATTTACGGAAGGCAACTAGCTCCACTTATGGAAACTCGCATATTTATGAGACTCCTTTGGGATACAGGCACATTAATGTGAACGGTTATGTTTTTAGTTTCTTCTCGCAGTTTTACATATTTTTAATTTATGGAACGAAATAGTGTATAACTGTGTTACAAAATAACGTTTCCGTTAGTTAAACAGACATTTCCGTAAAACTATGCGGAATACCACGGATCTTTTTAACAGTGTATACACACACAAGGTAACTGGCTTACGCGTGCTCGAATATCTTGCTGGGCAGTTCCAACGCAGGTTGTGTGCCTGGCAGGCAAAAAACCGCATATATACTAGATACAAGCTTTAGTGAATTCTGAACTTGGGGCCATATATCCTGTACCTTATTACATTTAGGCTAGTATGGAGTACATGGAAGCCCATGGTCGCACTGAGTTTATGAAGGAGAGTGTAGTGGGAAATTATTCTTTTTTTTTCTTATCAATATATTTTGTTTGATTCATCGACACTTTCTCCAGAAAAGTTAGTAGGATTGTTGGAACACAGGTGCTTGCGTCTAGGTGGTTTTATCATAAACGTGAAAAACTGCCACCCGTGTTTCAGTGATTTTAAACGGCTCCTCAATTGCGTTTTTTTATACAATGGATTCCGAAATGTCAATTTGTTTGTCAATAAAATCACCTGACATTACCTCCGCTTTTTGCTGTAATGACACGGTTTCAATATTTTTCGATGTACACTCTACATCTGAATTAGTGAATATTGACTAATTCATGGATGGAACAGTTTAAAAATTTTGAATAAGTGAAACTGGCCACTGTTTAATTAGTGAATATTCACTGAGTTTCTTAAAAGAGTGCCAACATCTCACAAGTGAATCAGTGAATATTCACAGTTTTTTTCAGTTGTTTTCAAAGAACAGCTTTCACTTATTGAATCAGTGAACAATTACTGGAAAGTCTGTGGACATTCACTAATTAACTTGTGGAATGTTGGCACTCTTTACCGGAATCATTGAATAGTCACCGATTTCACAGTGGTTTGTCACTGATTCAATTTGTTGAAACTGCTCCATCCGTTGGCGTGAATCAGTGAAGATTTACTAATTTAGATTTAGAGTGTAGGCCGTAACTGAGTGGTCATCAGGGATACATTCTGTCACGGCGAGCGGCACGCAATTCTGTGGGGGAATAGTGACACAGTCATCGATAAATTCTAAAAAACGAGTATATTCTCCCATAGTGTCTTAAACATAATTATTTGCAGGAATCCACGCTTTTTTTCTTTTGGAAAGGCGCGCAGTACAATTTAATGGAACTGTCTCTGTGATATACTATTACTTCAACAACTGATAAATCCCTTACAATGGATAGGCGCCTTTTTCACTTGTTCTACCCACTTATTTATATTTTTAACCGACTTAAAAAAGGAGAAGGTTCTCAATTCGGATGTAGTTATATTTTTATGCTTGTTACCTCTTAACTCCGTCTTTTATAAGCCGATTTGGAAAATCCTTTTTTTTTTTTTTTTTTTGTTGTTGGAAAGGGGATATTTTCAAAGGAGTCTCATTTTCAATTAATTGGCATTATACATTGGTTTTCTGAGGTACATCAGGGAACTCCTTAAACTCTAATAGGTAAGGTATAGTGATTGTGAATATTGGTAGGTTTATGACAATTCAAGAATAGTTAGGTACCTAACTGTAGCCAATGACGTTCTGGACTGACTTGGACTACGAAGGCACAACGGAACACATTGAACGACAAACATCACGGATGTGGAAGGTAGGCACCAGAACTCCGTAAAAATCAAGGAATAAATATTTTTGAACAAAATACAACTCCGACTTCTGAAAAACCTAGCACTAAAATGTATAAAAAATAATTACAGTGGATTATTTTTAGACTACTTAGAATACATTCAATTTATTAGAACAATAACATACAATTATTGTTATTTTTGGAGTCGGTGCCAACCAAGGTTAACAAACGTGTAACGAAGTAGTGTAGGTTTGCATATAACTTTATGAAATTTAACGCTGACTGCAACTAAGCATTTCTTAATCGACACAAAGACAGCAGCCGTGCGGCGTTGAACAGCGGCGTGCATGCACAGCGGGGCTGGGAGGGGAGCATCTTGAGCGAACGACCCGAATGCGGGCAGACGTGTGAGGGCAGACTTCGTTGACAGTTGTGTCCGACTTGATATCTAAATTTTCGATGTGCTTGTATGCTATACGTTTTCTATAATTGTATTCGAATGTGGTTCCTTGATGCTTATAATCGCCTTAAGGTATTTAGATTTGTTTTGCATGACATCTGTGTTCATTTTAAATAGATTTTCGAGGTGTCGCTGTAAGTCCTTGTTTTGTTTATTTTTGTAACTAAGGTGTCGCTTTAGACAGTTATGTACATTTGTAAATTGATTTAATTAGGTATTGCTACATTATGGAATAAAAGTAAATTTAAATATATTTGGTCAATTTTAGGAAATTTCGTAAAATTTCTTAAAATATTGGCTGCACCGACTTAAAAAATAACAGTAATATTGTATATTGTTGTCCGAATAAATTGGTTGTATTCTGAGCAGTCTAAAAATAACGTAATTATTTTTAAATTTTGGTGCATTTTTCAGAGTATATATTTTTTTTGCAGTAGGTGTTGTTTATTGTTAAAAAAATTTTTTTGACGTTGCATACAGAACCTTATATTTTAGTGACAAACTTCTAGCCTCGGGCATTACTCTATAATACGCATTTCCAATAGTTTTTACCTTCCTTCATTCCTTGTATTGTATGTGAATCCTTTCCGTAAAAAAAAAAAAAAAACAGGCAGGCAGTATAAGATGTGGATGTGCTCATCATTCAGGCAGCCATCGAGATGTCTTCGCTTATACATGTTTTTACTATCGGGAGAGATATAGCTATGTTGGTTCTCTTAACTACATAGGCGAGAGCTCGTGCAAGTATTTTTTGTAGAAACTGGTAATTGGCAAACATGTGGAATCACTTTATTAGGCACGAAGTCGGAAATATAACAAAGCTGCTGTTAAGAATTTTTGGTGTTTACATGCAATCAGTGATTGTGAAATCACATTTGCCCTCTATAACCAAAGTAAATTCAAGTTCCTCAGTATCTTTAAAAAAAATCGTTCCTTCATGTTAAATAAACTTTCAAAGACCTTTAAGCGGTATATCAGTGAGAAGGGAGGGGGTGAGGGCTATAGTTCACATATTTTCCGAGGACACACTTAGGTTTGTCGAGCAGTACCTAATCTTACTCAAAGATTAACCTTTACTGTTCAACTGTATGCAGACGACTAACAAAAGTACAGTTGTGGCGTCCTACAGGCCCAGTCAAATGGAAAAAATCAAACTAAAAAAGAAGCCAGGAACATACATAGCAAAAGTCAGCTTCTCACACGATAAAACACTCTCCAACTATAGTATTGGTTTACCTGTGTTAACGAAGCGAGGGCGAATTGCGAGAAAAAAAAAGTTGTATGACCTCGACCCGTGCGGTTTGGACACGTGACGACGTGGTTTAAATGCTTGCTGAGTAAAATAAATACAGGGGCAAGTGAAGGAATGAAACCAGTGTAAGACTGACAAGGCTACTTAGTTACGCTTCTGAAGCACGCTTTCCTCTTGCACGTGATTCACAGGAGAGCTCTATACGCCCTCGCAGCGTGTTGCTACGAGACATCAATTACAGCAGTGTACAGTTTATATAATGATCCACCTCTGTCGGAACACGCCTACATCTCTACATGAAATGGGTAGAAGCTCGGTGTGTCTTACCTCGTGGGCGGCCGAGGAAATATAACACGAGTGTAAAAATACCGAGTAGGAAATAAACCCAAGGACAGAGTATCATACTCCGGGAGGCGAGCTTTCAATCTGGCAGCTCTCGTAGGCGTCCGCCTTTCACCGAGGGTTGACATGAAGCAAGGCATTACAAAGAAACATAGATGGAGTGTGAGGGCGGGAAAAAAAACACCGGCCAATGGCAACGCCCCCCGTTTCCCACATTGGGACCGACCCCTTAGGGGTGTTATTGAGAATTTAAAGTTTCTAAATTTTCTACATTGAATATTTTACAACAGTGCTGTATTACCTTATTGATCTGCATCTTACAATTAACGTTAAGTACATCTGTATATACATGATGACTAGAGATGATGGTATATCGCAGGAAAACTTGACTGTTTGCTGGATTTCAGCACACGTTTAGAATACCAGAAGATTACTGGCTTTAGCTTATACTTTATAACCTCCCTCGGTTATTTGAAGAGAATATATACACATTAATTTTAATCACTGTTCTAGTAGAGAAATAATAAAAACGGAATTTCTTTATTTTCTGGATACTTCGGAAACCCGTGTTTAGCTAGTCAGTCCCACGCCTCTCTCGATGGCTGCAACTAGTGTCTCCTCAACTAATTCCCGGACGACGCGAATACCCGCGCTAGGGCACAACCACCTATAGTGGTGCCTGCGACAAGAGTCTCGCAAACCAATACGTGGATCCCTGCGAATTCCCGCGGCTCCGGACACAACCACCTCTCGTGGTGTCCGAACAGCGAGTCTCACAAATATTACACGCGAATATCCGCGGCAAAGTATACAACCACCTCTCGTGGTGTTTACGCCGAAGTCTATTCACATACGCGGACCCCCGCGAATTCCCGCAGCTCGGGAAACAACCACCTCGCGTGGTGTCCGCGGCACGAGTCCCCGAAACAAACACGCGGACCCCGCGAGTTCCCGCGGCTCGGGACACAACCACCTCTCGTGGCTGCCGGAGCACGAGTCTCCCAAACAAACCTAACCGACGCACTCGCGACACTTTCCCTAAAACTCTCCCCATTTACTCCCAGCCAATCACAAGCTCTGTGGACGACTGACATAACTAAACATTGTATTTTCCTCCGCACCGGTTTAATATATATTTTCAAATTTCACACAGTTTGACATTAACGTACACAC
>PNEQ01031345.1:24967-67428 GCA_003012365.1 Medauroidea extradentata
TTTCTCTTTCCTTCGGCGTGAAGGGTTAAATAGCCGTGACACAATTCAAAATACTCCTCTCCAACCCTTCGCCTCTGGCCAATATAAAAAACTAAATTAAAAATAAATGAAATTAAACAAATTATTACGATTGAACAAGATTAAACACATAATTCTGATTACAATGAAATGTCAACGGATTCTCTACGACAATTTTATCCCATTTTGCATTATTTACAATGAACATTACATTTAATAGATACAAATGGCAAAGAGGCCTGTTACAACTTGAAGCTGCTCAATTTGTACCATAACGGTTGTCATTGACCGCCATCGAGCGAGGTGGCGTAACGATAACATGGTGGACTTGCATGCGAAATGACTCTGTTTTGATGACCGTCTCCGGGAATCGGTTTCTATACTGTCTCCTGAAAATAGCTTCTGGCGAATGGCAGGATGGATTCGTAACTAAGGCCACACGTGCTTAAGGGCCTCGCCTACCACACACTTAAAATGCGTTGCAGCGTGCCCGTAATACCATTTTTTTTAAGGAAACTGTTCCACACGTGCCCAGTGTGTCTATGAACGAAAAGAAAATACACCCCAAACAATGACTGAAGAGTTGTTTCAAAGCATCACGTCGATTAGAAAAATCATTTCGGAGCTCCTCAAAATGGCTAAAAACAGCCTTTTCAACCTGTTGTATCTAAAAAACCACTTAAGGGATTCGTGTGAAATTTGTCTAGGAGCATGCAATGGACTCTGCTTAAAACGTTCCACCAATAAAAAGATGGGGTGACCATTGAAAGTGTCATCCAGGCGAGTATTCTACGATATCACTGCACGCCGTACCAGTGTCTTGCCACAGGAGCTGGTCAACATTGCCCTTGACGCCGTGCCTCACTCATACAAACACACGGCCAGCAGGCGGGCGCCTTAATCTTCCAGTTCCAGCCGTTACCGTCTCTAGTGAACTCGCTGTCGACGAGACATACAACCCACTTACATTAGCTCACCTGATCTTACTACACAGCCAAGACTAGGAACTTTGTATTTATGCACCAACTTGTTTCAACCGGCCTCCGTAGTGTAGTCGGTTAGGCGTTGTTCTACGGTACGAGACATCCTGGGTTAGAATTCCGGCTAGGGCACGGCTGTTGTGATACCTCTTAGCCCTCACTTCGCTCTCATCGGATCCTAAGACCTCGACGTTAAAGGGCCGTAAAACCTTCTCACCGCAGTGATTGTTTCAATGTCTGTTGTGTACATCTGCAGCGCTTCTTCACGATCAGTGATTGGATTTTTTAACTTTATCTTGTCACGGGGTTCTCTCTATTAATCACAAACCTGTGTTCTCCCAACTAACTTCATTCTGATTGGCACAGTTATATAAGCAGTGCCTTTGCACACTCTGACAATAACCTTGAAGCAATGTTGCAGATGTGCACAAGTTGCTGCAAAGATATTTTCCTGAAAATCCTGTGTCCCTAGGCATGACTGTAGAGGTCTCCGAACCACACCGACGTCTCGGTTGGAATGAGACAGAATGTACTTGTTGGTGGCACACCAATAATTTATTGTTCCATTGTCTCAAATAAGTTTTGTCTTGGTCCACAAATGTTTTGTTTATTAGTTCATTACAGCCATAAGACAACACGAATGTCAAAATTAGTTTCTCTTAAGTTCATAGCATTGTTTTATATTGTAAGCATTGTGATTCTTCGCATTCAGATTTATTGCATTAAACATGTATGTAAATGTATACACACATACATACATTGGCATATGTAAAAAAGGAAAGGAGGAGTATTCCTACTGAAAGAAGTCTCTTCGGCAGATTGTAGTAGCCCATATCGATGTGATCTATGAACACCAACACTAAGGCAAGGTTTGTTTATCAGGGGCTATTTATGTATGAGAATATGCATATTGTCACCTTAATAGTAAAACCTCTTAACTCCATTTCACATCCACTCAGAAAGAGGAGGCGAGATAAACTATAAAATTTTGTTCACACTGAGGAAAAAAAAACATTATTTTGTATAACACTACCATAAACGAAATTCTTATATATATCTGTACTTCGGAGGCATAAGACACTATGTTCACTTTTTCTCAAAATACATAATTTATCATAAAAAAACCACAGTTTTAAATACTTTCTAGTGACATAAAACACGAAGTTTGTGTTGTGTCAAAAGCCCTATTTTTGGGCATTACACAGCTGAATTCACAAGAGTGAACCACACTCTTCAAACTGCTCTCCTGAAAAGTATGATTTTTGTGACATAGTGTCAAATGTCTAACCCTCGAAAAATGGAGGAATAAGGTTTTACAATTAAGGGAACTGTATTAGTGTTGCCACGTGCCACCAATTTTTTTCTGTGCCTCTTTGGGAAGATCGCTTACACACGGTGTTGGCAAACAAAGTCTCGAGCTGTCTGGCCTGCTAGTCACATGATTGCAACATGTCAGCACGACGGACCGAGGAGCTGTGAGATGGCTGGTTGAAGACAAGCGGTGTATGTGGGCACGGCCACGGAGCACTCACCTACGAAAATGTCAATTAGGTGAGGCTGAGTGCTATGCGGAAATCGAGTTTCTGTCGACAACTCTCCGCCGCAGACCTGCGCCACGTTCGGCCCAGCTCGCCGCTCACTCCAGTCACAGAATAGACAAGACGCTAGAATCGGAGTTTTCACCCGCGTCGGTAGTGGACTCCTGTACTGTTCCTGGCTTAACACGCCGTGTGCTCATTCACAGAACAGGAAATCCTTTTTAAAAGTAGTTGAATAAGTACGGTATGCGTTAGCATAAGAATGGTTCTCATAACTATTTTAACGGCATTATATCTCATCCGTTACTCATGCAAAAGGAACAAATAGGCCTATACAAATATACTATACCGTGTACATAAATTACATAATTATAAATTGAGCTACCGCTGTCGACTGATGTGTTGATAAATACAACTAATAAAAAATAAGAATCGGCAATGTGAAAGTAACTTATTTCAGTTATAATTCTTTTGGAAGGTTTTGGCCATTTTAAGATCTCAGTTAATGAATTTGAATGGAAAACTGCAATCATTCGACTCTGTTATCCATTATCCGGGGTAAGAATTATAATTGATTTACTTTATATAATTAAAACATGGAAAATGTCTCCTAGATCTGCTGTATCCAGTAGCCATATAGTTAGCCAGTAGTTTTCTTTAGTGCGATATATTATTTTAGAAAACTCATTTAAAAAAAGTTTTTCTGATCTCACTATCAGCGTGTTGACGACTTGCTCTTTGCATTGCTTCAGAGTCACAACCATGCTGTTATCTTTACTGTGACATCAAGGAATTCTCTTGTGATGCAACATTTATGGCAAGTTGTTTCAATAAATACTCTGGAGAAACGAAATCACAGATTGCGAACATGCACGTCGACAACCTACTCGGCCCATACTGTAGTTATTTTAATGCCAATGCGTTAAATTCCATTAAAAATTTGTTTATTGCCGCCAGCAAAATGATATTTATTAGTTAAAAACTTAACATTACTTGAAAGTGTCAAGTTTCTTGTACCTTTCACGCCAACCTCTAAGTTTACGAAAATCTGTAAACCGTGTCGTAAGGTGGTTGCTGAAATCTGCAACCTACCCTTACCTGAAGAGATCCAAGAATATCGAAACACGAGTACGTCTTTCTTATCCTTGGACGGGCCTTACGGTTTAGGATACGAATTGGGATTTCCAATTGCTATATTCCCACCGTAGCGGGTGGTGTATCGTGCGGAGCACACACGTCCTAAAGACATTACTTGGCTGGATGTAAAAAAAAAGGTCCATTTCCGATGAAACTGTAAACGCTATTCAACAACTTTCGTCCGAAAAAACGTAACCGTTATTAGGTTGCAAACTTCTGTATGCGAATATATCTCTTTAAAAAATTAAGTACTATAACAGATTATTATTTTATATTTTCTACTTGCCTTGTCGAGTAACGCCGCAGTATGTATAGCTGTGTTAGACGCGACAATACGCCATGAGCACGCATCATTGCCGTGCCTGCAGGAATAATAATGTTTCTATTACTGAAGTAGTACTACTGGAGGATTTGTTCCACAACTCTTGACGCTACTCGCTAGAAATATGCCTGCCCATACCTGACTTTAAGACTCCGTACCAGTCGCATGTATAGATTATTTTATTTTTACTAATTTTGGAATTCTGAGAACAAAATCGTGAAGTATATATGCTATTACAGCGTGAATTCTGTTTATCTCACGCTACAAAACAAGCAACACAATTAAAATTTGAACCAATATTTAGTCAACTGTCACTCTAGCAATTACTAATATTAGCCTATATATAAAGTTTTTACTGAGGGCGATCTAAATGTACGACAAAAGTTCGACTGTGATGCTTACACTGCATTGCATGTTAGGAATTCACGCTATAATATCAAATTTAACATTTTTCTTCTGAGAATTTCATAAAAGCGAAAAATAAAATAATATAATATAGCGACTGACGCGAAACCTTAAGGCCAGGGGCCCCTGTTTATGCTATTTACGTAAGTTTTATATTCTAAATCCTGAAAGGGAGCAGTTATCACAAAACCGTTACATAGAAATGTTTGAAATTGTTGGTGCTACGTAGCATACTTTTTTCTAAACGAAATATTATATCATTTTGTCTCATTACTGAATTTAAGAAAACTTAATTAAGTCGATAACTTAACAAAATTATAGAAAGTTTCGTTTAAAAAAAAAAATTACGCTACGTAGTACCAACAACTTCCAACATTTCTATGTAACGGTTTTGTGGCTTCTGCGTTCCCTTTCAGGACTTACAAAGTTAAACTCGCAAACACAGCATAAATAGGAACTCGTAACCTTAAGAGTGACAGTCATCATCTTGCATTTTTGTATTTTGTGTAATAACTTATCTTCTAGGTAAATTTATGCAACTTGAGCGTAACTACGGAATATAATACATACAGATAGAATTTTAGACACAGTAAATATATTTTTGTTGTCACTTCTGTTACAGATCGAATTACAGTTAGAAAATTATTATAACTGCAATTCAATGTGTAACAACAGTAACTGAAAATAAAGATTTATGCTGTATAAAATGCTATCAGTATATATCATATTCCGTAGTTAGGTTCAAGTTGCATAAATTTACCCAGAAGAACATTAATGTCACAAAATACAAAAATTCAAAATTGTGACTACCACTCACTCGTAAGATTCCACAGCTAACTCAGATGTATGTATAGGCCTGTATAACCACTGCTTAGCACAGCTTCATTTGGTACTTACACACACCTCGCGGCTGGAAGTAACTGTAAACAAGATTGTAATGAACCGGCTTTCCCCAGGTAGTAAGGATGGCTTAAATATCAACACGATGGAGCTGACAGGCCTCTTTTTGGAAGAGAAATGCCAATCTAAGGAAAACTGGAACATTGTAGACTAAGATACCTGTACTGTATGTGGCCCAGTTGTCAACATGGCCCACTAGTCGCCGTTGTGTGGTAATACCGAGATGGGTGTGGGATCCATACACACTAGTCTCTAATACGAACATACACCATCCGTAAATATCTGTTTTACATCATCCATGTGTTATATTAGTAATATAATTAATGTCTTAGGAACACATGATTTGTGAATCTTAAGTGGGCCATATTCGGTACAGGTACCATATATCGTGTTTATGGCGGGCGATAGTGTGGAACACCGTACAGCGCAGAAGAGATGTAACATAGCAACTGCTAGTGCGTGATGGGACGTCTTGTCTGCTGTGGTTACTTCACAAGTGTCGATGTTCTCTCCAGCCTCCAGCAGCATCAGCTATTCATTGCGGGTGGCGAGGTGCAATTCTATCGCGCAAAGTGTTTTAATTTGCAGCCCGGGAGAGACTGGCTGATGAGGGAGGGGTGAAGAGGAGAGACTGGCGGGTGGCATAAAGGAATAGGGGGAGGGGGGAAGAGCGCCTAGCTATTAAAATGTTGGAGTTGCCGAGTTTTTACGTCGCCTCATTTAGTCCCGGCTTCTCTCTTCTCGCGCGTCGCTAAAACAAACTTTCTCCGCGGCGGAATTTTAAAGAGCAATTTAACAGTGCAACGGAGACGGAGATAGTGGAATCCGCGACCTACCCTTACGTCAGACGTGTTTCTCATTCAATACACCTCCCTATTTCCAGTCCCCTACCCCCTCCTCCATCCATCCCAACTTCTCATCTCTCTTTCCTCCCAGACTGTTTTTAACTCTTTTCTTTCCGCACTTACTAACCCAGTTCCGCCCGGCGCCTTCGCAACTCCGCAACGAGATAAAAATGTCTCGCGCGCATAGCATTTCAACGCAGCGGTCTGTTTCGCGAACTTACACAACACTTCGGATGCTTCAACACTTCCGGCAGTCGAGTAGAATCTACTGAAACTAACTTGAAGGTCGAAATACAGAGTGCGCTGTTCTATGAGCATGCTATAGCTGATGACGCTTTTACAACTCAAGGTCAGAAGAGGTTTAGAGAAGGCCGGGGAAGTTGCTGGGAGTAGGTTATGCTGTGTACACTCTGTCTTCCGCTACTTGTACATTGACCGCTGCGGCGCTGCTCCAGTGAGTGGCTGGTTGTACATCTTGTTACGGTTTCAATCCCGCAACAGTGGCGGCATCAGCGATGGAATGCGGTCAGTGGATGTTTGACACACAACTAACGCACTCTTAAGGAAAATTGCCGCAACTGATTGTAGGACAAAAACCTGATGATTCGTAGAGTTAAGAGTGCTGTGTACAGGTTTGAAATTTCCGTGTTTGACGCGCGGGAACAGCTGAGCGATTAGAGCCAGAGTACTACTTCTCGACGATAGACACATGGTCTCTATTCGCAGCGCGCTAAACTGGCGTGCAATGTTTTCGTAGAACTTTTTTTCCTGTGAGACTTTAAGTGGAGACCCTAAAAATTTAATTTTGCATAGTATGAAGTAAAGACCAATCCACGCACCTCATTTTGCAATTTACGGATTCACGTCGTATTTTCAGAGTTACAGCAGTCTAAAAAAGCCGTTTTTAACCATTTCCAGGGGCCAAAATATCATGTTACTAACAAGCATACTGAATTTTCAAAAAGTGGCGTACGTAGTTTCAAGTGGGTGTTCTTTTCATAGATAACAGCAATAAGAATAAGTTCGGCGGTTTCGCGTAAAAAAGTATTCGCGTGACACGCCACAACACCGTCAAACGGCTAAGTACGCAGTCCTCTTAAATAGGCCTTAGCTCCCTTGTCAAGCCGTCTTGAACAGGCAAGGAAGGCTTCACCCTGGGCCTAGAAGGGGACCAATAAGAAGATAGGATTTTGACGACCTGGTGAAGGCGTGAAGAATGGTAAGGACAATAAGCTAGAGACCAGGAGGAAACGCTCTCCGACTACGAGGACGACCGGACCGCTCGTCCCGGGGGTCGAACCTGGAACTGCGGACACGGCGCGAGACTGAAGTCGAAGACCCTTCTACTAGCTTCTATTGGCAGTCAGTGTGGTGAGTTCCGTCGGTTAGGGCTGTGAGCGACCCCTGCCCTAGCTCCTGTCTGTCCTATGTCTATACTTCCTTGCTTACTACTCATTGTGATTGTTGTATTTATAGAGCTTCCTCTTAATAAACTTCTGTTATAGGTTATTCGGATTAAAGTGAGCACTAAAGATTTAACCTTTGAAAAAAATCACTAGCCGTTACTTCATATAATTTTACATTAACATTACCTAGTTACGTTACTCATTGTACGGTTGGCAGCACATTGCAGAATATTGTTCTGTGTATTTTCTTATTTAAATGCAAAAATACTAAAATAACATTAAATGAATTAGACGTATCTGTGCTCTATGTAATTAATAAACTTTTTTTATCGGAATATACAGGTTCCTTCCGACTACGTAATTTACCTTAGACGCGCAAACATCAAGAGACGTGTTCAGAGAGGTTACACATTTTACGTATTTACTAGTTACGAGCGGAATGATACTAATTGGCAGAACATAGACATTTTGCAGGGTTATTTTGAGTGCTCACTTTATCCAAACCGCCTATACCTACTCCTTATATTACTGCTCCCTTCCCTTCTTGCATACTTTCCTTCCTAGCCACCGAGCCTTCTGCAAAGTGAACAAAGGGAAGAATATAACACTCTGACAAGGTAGGTCGGAAGTCAGCGAGTGTTGCCATGCAAGTCTGTTATTGATACACAGTCCTGGTGGAAGAGTTTCCTTAACAGTGATCCAATCGCGAAAGTTTTATATGCGTAAAGGAGTTTGAAATATAACGTATTCTCAAATGAATCCGCGAAAATTCAGAGTCTCTCGATCACTGTCGGTGTGATGTTGGCTGTTGCAAGCGTCGTCTTGATTTAGCAGGTTTAATTTACGTCACCCGGTGAAAATAGATGATTAAGAAACTTTTATGTATTTTAAATTGTACAGCATGATCTTAAAGTGAACTTATCTCTGGTTACTAAAAGTATCAAATAAAAACTGTGCACGAGATGGATCCTCGTGTGGTCGCTAATGTCTTGGGGCAGTCTGTGATAAACCCACGCCGTATTCCGATACTCGCTGGCCGAGGGGTCAGACCTCTCGCCTCCCACCAAGGCGATTCGATTCCCGGCGGGGTCGGTTCCCAGATATTCGCATGTGGGAATCGTGCCGGACGATGCCGCTGGTCGGCGGGTTATCTCGGGGATCTCCCGTTTCCCCCACCCATTCATCCCGGCGCTGCTCCGTACCCATATCATGCCACCTCTCACCAGCGCTAAAGACTTCGATGTTAAGCGCTGACCAAAATCTCTTCACTCACTCTAACTGTTGGGATTAGACTGATGAATGTTTTGAAATAAGCATTTTTGCTGAGCTCTTATTTGTAAACAAAATCACTCCACAGAAGAGTGCCTGGCGTGGAACAACAGTTTAATTACTGCATTAGCAATTTACCGACAGACAATATGAAATGTACATGTTATTAATGACTGCCATTTCTCGATTTCTGGGAAAACAATTCACATAGTAAAATAAATAGGAAAGTAAATCTGTTTAAGGTCATCATTTCTACTGCTTTAAAAATAATTATTTTGTAAACCGGAAACGAGAGTAGATATCAAATAAACTGTTGCACAATTTTGTTAAGGAATATGTATGCTATGTTGACTAATTTTTTCAACACAAAATGCACAATTTTTTCAGCTAATTACGCAGTTAAGTAAATTATCATCAATAAACTAATTGGCCAAATCTATACCATTTTTGTCAAGAAAAAAATTCGAGTACACATTAGGCCTACGCACAATTTTTAACAAAACTTTGAAAACGTTTTTAGATATCTGCTCTCGTTTAGGAATAAAAAAGTAGCTATCGTAAATGAAGTAGAAATAATGGATTATTGCCTTAAGTAGGTCAGTTCGTTCGTTTGTCAGTTAGCTAAATTGAATGAACCAAACTAATGTCTGAATACCGTAGTAAGATAGATGTTGTCGGCACAGAAAACGTCTTGAATAGCTGTGTGAAAATAATCTGCCATATAATAACGTATCTAATTCCGTGCCACTAACGTCGCACAAAAATGTTAGAGGGTGACATAGGACACGTGGAATTGCTTTGTGAAATTAAAAAAAAAAAAAAAATATTTTCTGCATACAGGATAGCCCAGAATAAAGAAATTTACTTGTGATAAATGCCGAATTATAATAAAAAACTACATGCCATTTAATGTAAGCTATATTTACTCACAGTTGACAATTATGGATAATAAAAACAGTAAAAAAGTGTCCCAAAGTCACTTCACATGTACAAAGTCACCCCTGCTGACGGTAGTGTTGTTTCGTGTAGAAATTAGGCCGCTGAGAAAAAGGCAAACATACTCCCAAGGTCTACGGTTGAGCGTGAACCGTTAAGTAGTTAATGCAGACCAACTTTGTCTCATCGTTTATATAGAGTGTTTCAATATGTCTTTGTTCGTGGTGTCTCGTAACTTTATACGATTAGAACATTCAATCAATTTTCGTAGATAAAAACGAGGTAGAAGTGTGTCGAATGTGTATACAGTAAGTTACGTGACTGTAAGAACGCTAACACAACTGGTCTCTACTACACATTTAGCACGGTACTACAAGTTGCTACGACAAGCCGCGGTGTTCAAATTCGCCTCATACCAAGGCGATCAGGGTTAGATTTCCGGCCGGGTCAGTCCTCGGATTTTCGCATGCGGGAATCGCGCCGGGCGATACCGTTGGTCGGCAGGGTTTCTCTGGGATCTCCCGTTTTCCCCTCCCTTTCATTCCGGCGCTGCTCCATACTCACCTCATGTCACCCTTCACCAGCGCTTAAGACTTCGATGTTTGTATGCCAATGACCAGCTAAGAGGAATGTGTCTTAATAGAAGAGTTCTATTATATTAGTTTCATTTCAATAGTAGGCCTACCATAAATGCGAATCGGCTTCATGACATGGTAGAGGAGTTATTTGCTAGATATCAATAGTCAGCTGCAAGACAATAGAGCAATAGGTTTGTGAGATTTTTTATTATTTATACACCACAGAAAAAATATAATCTTAATGTCATAACCGAAAGTGGTTTTTAACATCATAAATGTTGCTGCTAAGCTTTTCGTTAGTGTTCATGCTTAAAAAGATTTTTTTTAAATCGTGAAAAATTATTGTAAACCAAAAACCTTATAAAATCAGAGTAATTTATCTCACGTCAGTTATTTTATTTAGTCAAGAATTTGCGTACTTTGTAGTAACGTCCTATTTACTGGAAAAAATATGTCCTTGTGCTTACAAACATTTCTGGATCAAGTTTTAGTAGTCCAAATCTAAAATTAATGTATGTTTACAGGACAGATTAAGTTCACCAGATGTTTTTTAAATTTTTTTCCGTGAAAATTTAATAAGGTATTACACTTAAATCAGAAGCTTATACCAAACAACGCAAATTATGAAGCTTGTTCCACTCCAAGTCATCACTACACAAGCTTTCGTGTAGAGCAGCTTCGAGGTTAGAATATCATTGTAGACCTAACTGTAATCCGTTTAGTAGTCTAATGATGTAAGTTACACGGTGATAAAAGAACACATTTAAGATCGATAATGATTTTAAACTCCTTTTAATAATTTCTCTGTAACCCGTACTAAGCATTACACATTACAATGAGTGGCCGTAAGATCGCGCAGAATTTTTACCAATTAACCTGAAAAATGTCTTTGGAGTAACGGGCTTGGTCCTAAATAAGTTTAAGTATGTCTGAAAACCGGCTGTCATGGACCCAAAGAATATGTTAACGAGCATGCCACGGTAATGTAATCAAGTTATTCACACAATAAATTTATTTCCTGAGAAACCATCTCACATACCAAAGGCTATTATAAATATCTTTAACGTGTTGTCAGTTCTAAAGCATTTCATTAAAACGTTTAAATAAACGATAATATTTAATTTTTTTAAATATCGTCGCTTTTGTGTACATTATCACTACGACTTGCAATAATTAATTTCAGGAACCTCTAATATCATTAAACATTCTAATATTTACATATGCGTAACATACGAATGCGTTTATTTTATAGATGTGGTCTCTTCTTTTTTCTATAATATGGTTCCGTAGCATGATTCTGTTGGTATAAATACCACTGTTTAGCCAAAGTGTAATTCCAGTGTTTGGGTTTCAAACCGAATTTGGAATAGGCTCATCTCACAAAATGTTGAGTCAAAATTTACTTTGGACAAAACTGGAAAATAATTTTGCGTAATTTTACGCAAATGTATAATATACGGCAACAATGTCTCCGCTACCAATGTTGGTGTACTTTTACACCAACTAATGCTCTCGTGTGTAGACTATACATTTACGTCACAGTGAAAATTCATGCCACGGTAGATGTATCTCTATGAAAGGTGCATGGTTTTATATAAATACATACTTAATTGGTGACAGTACGGTGTATATTTTTTATATTATATGTGGTATTCTCCTTCGAATAAAATTATGACATGAACACAGGTTCTGATTCTCTCTCCCCCCCCCCTCCAAAAAAAGTAAACTCATGGTCTGATGTACTGATATATAAGGCTAACACCAGCTGCGATAGACGCTCGCTTCCTGAGTGGTGTATAGTGCCTATTGCATCAACTCAGTTCTTTAACAAATGCTTATTGCTGTCCGTCTCACGCACCGAAAGAAGATTTTCTTAAATGTTCCGCCAGTTTGGATATTGTTAGGAAATTTCAAGTACCGATAAAATAAAAAAAAAAAAAAAAAACACAATTCGCAACACCTACAACAGACAAATTAATTTTTACGGTATGGAGTTAACCTAGTCTCTTATACTAATTATTCGCTTACATCTTATAGTTAAGCAATGAAAACGTTTGACTCTGTGAGGATTTTATACCGTAGCCACCTTTTTCTTAATTAATTTTTGTCCATTTAAGTTGCCGTGCGCTTGCCCACTGCGTCCCGATGTTTTAGATTAATTTACAAGAAAAATCTTACGATTTGTCACAAGTGACTGAACCCGAAAACTGCATAGGCCTATCTCACAAGCACATACAACCCCCATGCCTTACCCGGGACTAGAACCTAGATAATATTGCTCCGGAAGACGGTGTGCAGCTAATGACGTTACCGAAGTAGGTACAGCTCAGACAACAGTCAACTGGATGATGCCAGTTTCTTTGACCAGGAAATTCATTCAGCGATACACAACGGAATGACGTCTGATAAGGAAAGGTGCTCAACGTATAATGGCGTTTGATAATAAATGTTTATATTCTTGTAGTCTACTTATTACCAATAAGTTTACTCTTAGTTCAGTTCAGCATCTAGGCTACACACTTGTACGCAAACACGTGTATCACATCTTAAACGCCGTAAAGTTGTTATAGTGACAGGTATGACAATCTATTTTGAACGTCGTTCAGAAATAAAATAATAATTAATAAAAAGAGGTCTTCGGCCAGATGGCTTAATTTAGGAGAAAGGGGGGGGGGGGGTTGACAATTTTATTGTATTTTAAATTTTTGAGCCATAACATTTATTAAAATTGTGTCATCAAAATTTTCTCTTCGACAAAGCATAGGATATATTCTTGACAATCTGCTTGACATAAATAACTATGGAATCTTTCATTAATTTGCTACGCATAACCATTGCAAGAGAATTTCTTAAAGTTAACTTATAATTCTCTTACAATGATTCTGCATGACAAAATAATGAAAGATTCCGTTATTATTAATGTCAAGAAGTTTTCCAAGATTACATGCTTTATCGAAGAGAAAATTTTGCAAAATTCAATTTGAATAAACGTTATGGCTAGAAAACTGAAAATACAATACAATTATCTAACACTCCCACTTAAGAAAGGTAAATTGTAATAATGTAGGTTTAGCCAACTGAGCATAAAACATCCACACACACACTCACACAACATGAAAACAGAAACTTATTTTTGCAAGCCCATAAAGTTTGTTACTTTTATGGAGCATGTCACAGTACATAAAAATAGGCTATAAACCAGCAGCTTTAAAAAAATCAATCTTCAATTTGGATGCAATATTCTAGACAAATTAACGTTTTAATTTTTTTTTTTAATTTCAGAAAATACGCAATACTCAACGGAGTAATAAAGCTGATATAGCCTATCTTTAAAGACGCAGAGTAAAAAAAAAAAAAAAAGAACATTTATGTTAAGTAGGCTACTAATTAACAGTGGTTTTTTTAAAGGCTGGGATGTTAATGTCGTTTGCGAGGAATTAGTAAACCGTAGCTGTTTCAGTTTGGTGTCGTACAGAGTAGGGCCTACTCTTAATATCGTGTATGTCATACTCATTCGTCAAAGAATAACCAGTGACTTATAACTTAGTTCTCAATTTTTCGGGACTTACGGAGTCATTTGCGAGAACACAGTTTTCCTTTACTTGAAGTTCTTGAGTACTGTTTAGAAACATACTTTATAATTTCGTAAACCAGATAATAAATATAAGTACATTAAACTAAAAATTTTCCTGGAGTTTGCTGGGCTTGTTTGCTTTTAAAATCTGTTGCCAGGATTTAGTTAGGTTGTAAAAGCAACAACAATATTACAGTGAATATTTTTTTACATTACATCCACAGGTAAAGGTAAAATTGAGCGTATCTCTGTTTGCCTTGTATTTAACTGCATGTAAAAATTATCACAATGTACAAAATAGTCTATAGAAACGTTTTTGACCTACATCGCTGTAATATTGGCCTCAGTCCAAGCTACTTTACGCATATACAGTTAGGTTAAGCGTCACGAAGCATAGAGTTTCCTTAAATAGCTTGTAAAGCTAAGACCTATTTCTCATAATCCCCAGAGGAGAGCTTAGCCAACGAAACCTGCAAAGAATATAAAAAAACCTAATCACAGAGAAACATTAATTGTTTTTTCCGTCATCCTGTCCTCAAAACGAATAGCCTATGCATTCAAACGAGTGTCATTTGAAATAGGCTGTAACTGAGATATGACTCATGTGATAATATAGTTTTTATTTTAAGTTATAATTAATTATAATTTTAGGCCTATACAGCAGCGTATTTCTACATACTTTGTGGTGTCTGAATAAAAATCATGTTCCCTGTTTAAAAGATCTTTCGCATAAATAGTGATCTGACAAGCAGACGAAAGTGACATGAGAGGAATTTATCACTCCTTTGTTCAATCAAAGTAGTCTTCCAGTAAATTATCTTTTATTGTTCATCATTTCTTGTACCACCAAAGGAAGGATTTTTGATTACACTTTCGACATGATCAGTGCTTCTAATAAAAAAATGCTTATAATTAATATGTAAAAATGGCATAAAATGTTTTCCCACAAGTGTGTGTTATAAACAATTTTTTTTAAAAAACATGTACAAATTGTTTGAATTGCATGGTTATTAATTTCCAATAGTTTAGCTGCAATTTACATTAATACAAACAGTATTTGGCTGTTTGGTGTTTTCTCCAAAAATGCTTTATCCCTGACATACAACAGATTCAACGGCTTTGAAAACAATTGACAGTTTAAAAGTTGTTAAAGCTTGCCGATACTTAGAATATATACATTTTCATCTTCCAAGCTAAATGAGTAGGGACCGGTAGTTTTCGCGAAAAATGTTTTGCGTCACTTTGTTTCAGTGCCTTACGTGCGCACCTGCATCTCCGCTTTGTGGTCAGCGATTGGATGCCGTAACATACAACGTCTGGAGGTTAAACCCGCAAATTACAGACGTGTTGTACATATCACAGTTATCTACGTGCTGATTGGCACAGTCAAATGAATAACGACTCCGCACAAAAAAAAACTATTTCAATAATCATGAAGTTGAGGTGCAGGTGTAGCCTACACGCAATACACTGAAACAAAGTGGCGCAAAAATCTTTTCACGAAAACTACCGTGCCCTATAAATGAGGTAGGTATAATATTCTGACATAGTAGCCTGTACTGAAAGAAATTCTACCGACGCGACTCTAACAAACCAAAATATTACAATAACTTTTTTTTTTTGCTGTAGATCTACGATAGTCACTTTTACTAATTAAATTAATTAAAGGAGTATTTCGTTCCACGAATAATTCACGATTTTTAAACACTGATTGCGTAAAACTTTATTCAGTTTTTTTTAAATTTATTTGTTACAATCGAAAACTACATTAGCGACAGTTAGCTGCGGAAAAACACAGAGAGAGAGAGAGAGAAAGAGAGAGAAGGAGAGAGAGTGAAAAGAAATAGGAGGGGGCAAAACTTAAAACAGTTTATCCTCTTCCTCCCTCTCCCCCTGCTGTAGAACGTAGCCGAAAGTTCTCACACCTTCTACAAGCAAAATACGCTGAAACACGCTATTGCACTCCATTGCTCGATGAGAAATGGAAATCCGTTTTTGCTGGGCAAATGTAGGCCTAACTCTTAACTTTAAACTTGATTTGGGCTTTCAAATTTCTTCTACCCTTACACGTTGGCGGTTTAGAAATGCGGAAGAAAGAAAAAAATCACTACGTTTGGTCGTGAATGAACGTGTTTCAATTGTTCAGTGGACAGCATCATTCATTGTGCACACAGTGGCGAACTGGGGTCCAATTAAAAAGTATTTTCCGGGCAGATTTATTGTTTGTTGTGCGCGAGGTAAAAGAAGAACCGGTTGTACTGGCGCAGGGGGAAGGGATGGTCGGCGACCGCTACAAGCAGGCCGAGGACCTTACACAATGGCCCTCGAGTGGTCAGCTGGATTAAGGAGGCACGCGCCTCTTTCCCCTCCACACGACCCCCCACCATCAGCCCAGTGGTCAGGAGGGAGGGGTGATAAACTCCGCCTCCCGCCCCCACAGGCCACGCCCCTAGCCTGCTTCCCCTCTCCCGTCCGCCGCGCCCTTGAACGAGGATATGATGTGAGAGCGAGGCAGAACAGTGTGACCGATACTATTAACATTAAGTTGGGCCTCCGGGGGTGTAAGGAGGGGAGAGGGGGAAACCAGTGATGGAAAGGGAGGGAGGGGTGACAGGCAGGGAGTGATGGATAGGGATGGATGAGCCGCGCGGCTGCGGCGAGACAGATAGGCCCCGCGTTAATAATGGATTAACATAACGCCCCTGCGCCGCCCGACGACGGGGAAGCTGCCGCGGATCGTAGAGGCCACAGATCCGCGACGTTGGCGCTAGGAACGCGACCTTACGGCACGTCGGCGGTTAGATCGCTCTGCTGCTCGCCACTTCCAGATGCTAAGCTGCGAAACAGGGAGAGTGCAAAGTTTGGTGGTTTGGGAAGGACGAGAAGAGAAGTCTTCGGACCGGAGAGTTACACTATGCCAGCTTCTTGATACAGCGCAGCACATGCAGGGACTTTAAAATTTGCATACAAATAAATCGTATACTCCATGGTGACTGCTACATTTTTTAAAAAGAAAATATAGAACTACAACGAACTTATAACATTCTTTAGCGACACTGTACACTCAACTTTCGACTGACTTATAAATATTAATTCTAAAAAAAAAAGCCTATCTCTAGTAATGTGCATTCCAGTTTTTTTGCAACTAGTACCGGCATTGAAACATTTCATTGTGTTTACGTCTATTCACCTTTCCGAAGTGAAGTGACATAAACCTATGAAAATTAATTGTCATCGAATGTTCCTGTAAGTTAAATGTTAGTTTCTGATACTCAACAGGAATAATTAATTTGTGATAAAATAACGAAAAAGAAATATTAAGTTTAATTTGTAGTTTTATGGCATTTAAAAAAATGCAAACTTTGAGAATTTTTTTCCAAGCTATTTCCATGTGATTCCGTTCCTAGCGTCCTGGAGAAAGTCATATTGGTTAATTTAAAATAAAATTGTACACATGTAGGCCTAATTAAAAACCTGTAAATTTTTTAAAATAATGTGTTTTCAAAAGTAAGCTAACACTCGTAACTAGAAACATTCTTTAAACATTGGTTAATGCAAGATATAGGCCTAAGTAGTTGGCTGACCTTTACCAAACACTTTGGTAACATGGTATCATGAATTGAATTTTCAGTAGTGATTCCTGCCTTATATAATTTCGAAACGTTCTGTTTAAAGATTCTGATTTTAATTTTTTTTTTCTGTCACAGCCAGATTGATTTTTTTTCATAATGGGTGAGAAAACCAGATAATAGCTATGCAATTACTGTAGGTATCGAATCTTAATACGTGTGCAAACTATTAAATAATTCGGACGTCTAGAAGTGGGTGAAAATTGAACTGAGGAATTCCATACAGGTGACGCAAATAAATGTGTGGTGAAAAACATGTTCGCTTCATGTAGGCTATAGGCTATAGCTGCCATAAAAACGACTTAATTTATTAAATGGCAAACACCATAAGACTTAGATGAACTACACAATTTCATACAGGGACGTGTAAACGATTATGTTTGGGGGTAGGGTGGGAGTGGAGCGAATTTAAAAATAAAACTTTCTTGAAATAGGCAATTCGACACTTCGGGTTCGTGTTATGGAAACAAAGCGGGGTAAGGGGGCGAATGACTTAATTTGCCCCCTCCTCAGGTTTATATAAGGGAGGGAGTTGGCCAACCCCCTTGCCGCCCTCTCTCCCACGGATGGCGCGACCGTGATTTCATATCACAGCAAACGCACTTGAAAATACACCTATTCTTGTAAAAATCAAATTAATACGTTTATTTTGTACAACGGCCAGCAAGCTACATTTGCTGTCTCACGTTTCATTAGCAACTTCGACTTAATAATCTTATTTGTAAAACTTAATTATATGTACTCATGTTAGTCGGAAATAGGGAAAATTATTAGGCACTGTCTTGTAATGTTTGAACATAATTATTTGCATGTAAATGTATGTGTAAAGTATGTGAGTTAATAACATTTAAATGTAATAAATACACGTAGTGTTATGAATAAATAGAAAAAGGGCACCCTCAAAGATAAAATACTAGGCATTTTTCTTTCCTATATTATTTTATGATAAACAAAAAATTATTTTTGGTAATCACAGATTTTTTTAGTAGTCTAGTGGTAGCAAAATGTTTTCGCGGTGAATACAAAACATTTGGCTGGGTAAATACACCAAGAAAATATTTTAAAGTTTCCAAATAGGCCTAATATTGTTTCCGTGCACGAGCAATTTGGTTACTAGTCGAACCATGCACTTACAAGGGCTGACTTCGAAACAAATGTATGGCTACCATGACGCTTGCTCCTGAGTGTTTGAAGTGTCCACACACCTTGGCTCCACTCTGAGGCCGTGATAGCGCAGTGGTCAAGCTGCTCGCCTTCCAAAACTACTATACGGGTTTGAAGTGAAGAAAAGTGGCGGACACGTTGCCGTCGGTCGGCGGGTTTTTTCGGGTCACTCCCAGTTCTCTCGCTCTTGCATTCCGCCGCTCTCCATGTTCTCTATTTTATTGTATTTGTCTTCCCTCCAGTGTATCTGTGGTTGTTGCTCTGCCGCTGCAAGTACATTCATTTCCTGAGATTTCCAAACTAAAGCATACATTACATGTGCTGGAAAAATTAAGTGAAATGTATTATTTTGTATAAAAAAGGGAAGTGTACATATCAGACTTTGATTCGTACATTTATGCGTAAATAAGGAGATTTTAAACACACCACGAGCTACTGTCTGATGCAATGCCTGTAAGTTTGATCCAAAATAACTTAGGGCTAGGAAAAATTCGCGAGTTTAATGACCTTCATGCTAGAATACAATGTCCTATACATACTCAAGCCCCGCCTATTCGTTCATTGTCTGCTGTCTGAATGAGTAGCAGGTAATGGACAAATGGTAGGGCTTCTGTATACACAGGATAATGGATTCTAGCATGTTGGTCGTTCAACTCGCGAAATATTCCTAGCCCTACAAATTGTGAATGTTTGGGCGCTAAAATACAGACTTTTTTACTACTTACAGATATTTAGGCCTATATTAACATTTTTGCCACCGTGTCCAACTGAAATAAGCAACGTATTGAAATTACAATATTTGCATGTTTAGTTATCGATTTTGTAGGTGATTGTAGTCTGCAGAATTCGTGTACATGACACACACGTTATTCAAAATTGAGTTCACTATTTGTCCGCCTCTTGTGCCCGTGTGTACTCAGCTCCACACACGGTCCCGTGTTGTGTGTGTGATGGGACCAGTTCACAGCAGCGGTTTAAGGGCCAGCTGGCCCGTGCTGACCTCGCTGACCTCCGCCACTCACTCCTCCTGACCTCGCAACCCCACCACGCTCGTCCCTAATGAGGGGTGCCTCTGCGTGTGCCTGCCGCCAGGGGGTCTCGCCACGCACACCCTGTCCGCCGTATGCACGCTGGGGTATACTCGCTCTGCCATCGGAGTGCTTATCCTGTTCTGGTAGTGTGCATATCACTCACAAGAAAAAAAATGCATTGTCTGCTGCATCTGTCATTGTCAACTGACAGTAAACACAAAGAAAGCCGAAAATAATAATAGTACTTAGGCAATTGTCAGAGGCGGTTTTTTTAAAATCTCCTCAGCACTTAAAAACATAGTGCAAATATTAAATTTAATTTCTCTCAACATTAAACACCTAAGGTTATATATATATATATATATATGTGTGTGTGTGTGTGTGTGTGTGTGTGTGCATTTAAACACACATAATGTATGCTGTTCGCGGTAAAGTGAGAGCTATTAAAAACGGCTTTGCCTATAATTAAATTTGAAAACATTAGCCCCGGAAGTTAACTTTTGAATACGGTACTTTATGTTTGAGAATATCAGAAATTACAAACTGTCTGAAAGGGAAACAATATGGCTCCGAGTGTGCTCACATTATAGCGAATCTACTATACCTGCACTGAGCTCACTCTGAAGCGTGTAGCCTATATGAAATAGTCGGACTCTTGATCGCCTGTGGCGGATTTGCGCCTGCGAAGAAACTTGGAGGGGACTCGACGGCCAGCCGGGCGAAGAAAGCGCGCGAGTATTAATGAAATTGTGTTCTTTGTTTTCACTCCGCTTGTTGTTCCCGTCTTCTTCCTCGCTCTTCTTTCCCGCCCCTCAGGCCATCGATTCTTCCCCTTCCTCTCTTCCGTAAGGTCCTCTCCGCTGCCTCCTTTGTTCTCGTGTCCTACGCTTTATTCTGTCCCTAGCCGCCGCGCTGCGTCATACGACGTGTGTATGTATATCAACATATATGTTTTTTTTTTCGCAATGCACCGCGTCTCGAAACTCTTGACATCGCTTCTTTATCGTTCGTGCGCTTCCCGCCTCGACGTTCTATTTCTGTAAAAATTCCCTTCTTTGTCGCCTCGTCACTCAGTACTCAGAATATGAAGGGAAGGCGAGATACGTCACGAGCAGGTACAAGACGCAGTTTTGATGGTGCATGCAGAACTGGTTCGAGTTCTCGCTGAGGAGCAGGCGTGGTGGTCCATGATCGGACATTAAGGGTGCCGCCCATCACGCGTTTCAAATGCGTTGTGATGTGCGAGGAAATTCGTTTTTCGTATATGATAGTATTAGGCAAGTGCCCATTGTGCCAATGTACGAGAAGAAAACACACCGTACAAGAGCGGTATGTCGTCGTTAAGGCACCACGCTCATTAAAACGTTGTTTCTAAAACCTCCAAAATAGATAAAAACGACCTTTTCAGCCTGACGTACTTCCAAATGTACTAACTGGATGTATGAGAAACTAAAATAGAAACTGTTTACTGTTCTACATAACCGTCGTCCAACGGTACAAGAAACAATACGTTACGTTACACTGATTTGTAGAATACGCTGGCAGACAAGATTCTCGCGAATTTACACCATCTCTATTCGAGGCGCTTGTGAGAATTTCACAAGTTCTCGCACATTATCAGAACGTCCGCTGCACACCACATGTTTTTTGTCGTATCATAATCAATGAGTGAGAGATAGAAAATAAACCTTTTTTCTTAATAACTTGAGCTACGTATATTACTGTCTTGATCTGTCAGTAGTTGCGTAAAGTGAAACAATGTTTAGTGCAGGAATTTTTCATTCATAGTTACTTTCACAATCTCCACGGGAATATTATTTCAAATTTGATTCCATTAATCGCAGAACATTACTTATATACTGTTCTTTAATTATCACATTAATTACAATAATTCACTTTTTGTAGTGCTGTAAATAAATATGTCAAAGGAGGTTTGATTAAAACCAAAAAGTTTATATAGTTTTAAAAATACACATGGATATTAAAATGTGTTGAGAAATTAAATGTTCTCTGCCTAACAACTTAAAAAATAAAATTCGAAGCCAGCACAAATTCCCTCGTGATTACTCGGAGATGCTCTTTCTGTGTAAATATATCTCCTGAGTAAGCAGTACGGAAACGAATTCATTTAAGTTACTCGCTCGACAGACATTAGGTGAACGCATCTTGTTACTAATTTTTCGTGGACTGAAATACGTTAACTTAAAGCCTTGATTGAAAATTACGTGGAGGCATTGTAAGAGTGAATACCATGAACTTGAGAGAAAATGTCTCACGAAAAACCAAGAAGCAAACATAGATTTTATTTCTGGTTTAATAATAGCATAACTAGAGTAAGTAAAGCTACAGTGTCTTCATTAAATTTAGCCTGATGAGATTTAAAAAAAAAAAATTCACTCGTATTTCACTCTACAACCAATCTCGTCGACCATGAACTGGTTTATATTACTCCATTCCTACTTTCGTCCGGTTCAGATGTGTTTGCAGTAATGTTTCAATATGGATTTTTTTTAGTCCACTCCATGTTGCATGCGGATCCTAATTATATACTTAATGCACTTCAAAGATGAGGAAAACGTTAAAGAAGACAATACCACGTGTATGGGATAATATTTCTTATAACTTTTAAGTTTTACATAGGCCTACTAAGTCTTTTATAATCAGAGACAGCTGATTTAGGTGAAATCATTAAACATGTTTATTTTGTGTGGAGAGAGAATGTAAAAGTATGTCAAAATATGTTTTTAGTTTATCCGTAAGGTGAATATAGTAGGAGTAAGATTAACATGAAAATCCACGATTAACTTTAATTTCTTTGAATACATTAAACAGTACTTCTTATTACACAATCAAACTCCGAACAGAGTCATAGCAAAGTGATATTTTAATAGCGTTCTTAATTCTATTTAAATGAATGTAAATTCTACGTCAATTTCATGGGTAGCGTTACTTCCAACAGATCCACTTTAGAGACAAGTTGAAAATACATTTTCGATTTATAATTTTATAGACGTAAACAATAACCACATAAAATCCACACGCCGCGTCATTAGAGTTTCTGTAGCTACAGCCATAGGCCTAGACAATTTTCATAATTTCGTCTCCAAAGAACTTTTTACCCAAATCTTGGCTGATAAAATACACCGCATGCAGTTTTGTATAATGTAAGTTATGTACGCGAGAAACTTCATGTTAAAACCAACAAAAATACAAGCCTGAGACATTAAGTACTAAGGATAGTTAAAAATCTTGGTATGAAATTGGAATTTTTGGTAGTACAAAAATAATGTAGTGGTTCGAATCAAACACAGTATAATTGAACGCAAGGAAAGGGGAATTGATAAACAGCTATAAAGAGTAAGTTATATACAATTCAAAAAAAGTTTTTCATAACCAACGTACCATGCAGGTAGGTTATTAAACACCTATTAACTGGCTGATTTGTGTTGGAATTGGTGTGTGGTCCATTCACTTGCGCTCAATACTTAACAATGCAGAACTTCTAAAAGCAGTGCATATAATACCTTCACAGAAAAAAAAGTTGAGATAAAATTCTCGTGCATGTGAAGTGAGGAGATTTATGTCACCCCTTTAACGTCTAGGACTTAGGCAACTGTGGTACGTAAAGGGCAATTACCTCACATGTGTGCAATAAATTCACATGACAAATGTATAGAAAATAATTAACAATATAAATAACACAAATGTTGACTTATTTTAAATTTTTTATTGTTATTGAAAATATTTTTAACTATTAAATTAATTACAAGTGTTTAAAATCTCTATAGGAGTGGGATTCGAAACACTATCCATACATCAAAGGCTTAGCACGCTAGCCACTGTACCATTAACAATTAATTTTGAGCGTTACGTATCTAACGCATTACGAGCTTTTCATTGAACTTTGGTTTACAAGATTCGTAGGAAGTTCTGCGTAAGTAGCACGATAATTTTTTCTTTCGTATTCGTGAACTGTCACTGTCGTGTATGTATGTTTTACTTATAGTGCGGAAATTTTACGTTTTCTGCTAGGAAATAAAATTTACGTATACAAATGAGAGTATATCACAATACCTTTTTTCGGTGAATCATTATTTTATTTATTTTTAATGTTTACAGGTGGAATTGTTTCGAAATATCACACAGTTGGAAAATAATTTATGTGCTATGTTTTCTTAACCTTTACCATTTTTAAAAATGCAAAACAATTTTCTTAAGTGATACTTAAATATAGTGCCTTCCTTATGTTATAATTTTTCAGTATGTCATAACATGAGCGTGAACAAAGCCACAAGAATAGATTTTTTTTAAAATATTATAAACATATAAATATAGACATTTATAACAGACAATGTTTACAAGTTAAACAGTATCAGGTTCAATAAAAACATTTCTGTTGCCGAAGAGTTAATAAGTGTTAACTTTACCATGTACAGCGTATATTAAAGTCCACCTCGTCTTTTGACATCTTCGAGAAACAACGTCGTGAGATGGTGGTTTTAAAGTGCGGTATTTTCACGGGGATTAATGGTGGGGACCCACGCAGCAATATTCCTCTTGTGTGTGCAGATGTTTAGTTTCTCCACTAAAGATGATCATTCTTTGGCACATGAGTTTCTATATTTTATTCCCTGTCTTAACATTATTAACAATCTAGTTTTTGTTTATAGACTGATCGTAGGGTTTCAATTAACATAAATTTTGGAAGAGTAACCCTACAATTTTACGCCACTGCTACTATCAGTCAACTGTATGATAACACACAACTGTAGAGGGTTCAGGATAAAATAAGCAATTTCGGAACCCTGGTTTAAATTTATCAATTCTAATATTTTATAGTTTTCCACCTCTTTTGGATGTAAACAAAGTGATTTAAGTTACAAACAGAGTGTATAGATTGTACCGTAATCAAAAGTTAAAGTCTGAAGTCGCAATAAATAATATTTTTACTTATTATTCTGGACACAATTCTCTTAAAAAATTCTCACTTAATCGCGAACCACCAGTCAACTCTGTACTCAACAAGCGCTAGTGAGAAAATAGTAAACGAAGTAAAATTGTAGACAACTGTGACAGCTTGGCTGGGCACCACTTTTCATATTACCAACAATGTCTAAACATCGTAAAGCATATTTTGTAGGGCAACAATATGACAAAGCAAAAATTTCAGTGAACTTATTTTTAAGAAATTTTTGAAATTAAATGCATGTTTTGCGATGACGAGCTCCAGACTTACCGTTCGCTCCTTTAGGGCTGTGTGCATCTTCGTACAAGTCGCTCGGAACACGACAGAACTTCGTCGCTTCATCACGCCACCTGTAGCAAATAACGTTACGATCAGTCATTTATAACAAAAACCAGAATTGCAACTCTTCAATAAAATAAATCATGCATTGCACATTTAACAGAACGTTCAAAACCTTAAACACTCTACCTTATTATTTTTAAGAACATTTAAATACTCTTCAAAAATTTGCTAAGTATTTCAAGCTACGTTTAAAATAAGAAGTGTGTGTGTTAATATTTCCGTGTTAAGTTAGTTTAGCGTGCAAGTTTTTCGTAGTTTTAAAACACCTTAAATAAGAAAGCACACGCTGTAATAAATAAAACATTTTTATTGTTACTTTGACATTAACTTTGTATGATACATATTGTATGATTATAAAATGTGTCCTTTTAAAAATATACAAAACTTTAACGTCAATGAATAATTGCTATCTTAAGTTTAATTAGATTGGCTATGTTATCTCCTTCGATCAAAATTGCCGTATATTTACGAACTGGAGTGAAACCTACAGTCATGATTGCTGTAACCTGTAGCCTAGTCTGTATTACACACCAATGTGGTGTTACTGCGTCAGTCTTTGAAACTAGTACCTTTCGCTATAAAGCAAGCTTACTGGGATAAAAAAAAACGAAAAATTTGTTAATCGATTGTAGCAATACGCCAAGAATGACAAAAATTTAATGTTACACAAGTCGTCATTCCAAACTCTTATTGCGCTTACTTATTTGCAAACGGGAGTTTCTCGGCTTGGAATGGCGGAACATTATCTGGCAACTGAAATTCCTTACAAAAATGTTACTTAAATTAATATCTTAATTCAACAAAATATTTGAAACGATTTTACGAAGAAAACTATTTTATTTCAAAAATAAATGTATGAAAATCAAGAACGAATATGCATGTAAGTTTAACGTATTTCAACATTGGCAAGTGTTATTAACACGATATTATTTCTCAAGCACTTTAGGTTAAATCAAAATACTCAATTACAAAGCATACACCCATTTACAGTCATTACGATTTCACTATAACCCTCCTTGGTTTTCAAATCGTAATATTTGTTTCAGAGTATTAATTTAAATGTTTGCTTTCAGAACCAATTTTATGAATATGTTCTTTGATATTTTTGCACTAAATTTGCATTAGGTTAAACCAACTATTTGTTGTGATATACCTTACATATGGTAAACCACGTTGTGGGCTTCAAATAATTGGGAAGGATCTATTCACAGAGTTCACTAGTTTACGAACAGAGAGCTGGCATGTGTAGTTTCAAGAGTAAGTGACGAATGTATTACATGCAAGATCACAATTACAATATTTAACATATTTATGGCGCTGACGTCAGAAGCCTCAGTATCACGAAGTTGGATAGGTTTATCCTACTTGTTAAATGCAATTTTTTTTTAAAAAATGAGAGAAAATAATGATTTCACTTTTTTCCTTTACTTTTTGAAAATTGAATTTAATATGTTAAGTAAATGTAGCGTAAAATATTGATGAACATATACATAAAATTAGTTATGCAAGTAACCATTTTTATTTATATTCTAAAACAAATATTACGACTTGGATTTGTAGGCCTACATGAGGGGTGAAGAGGAATCTTAAGGGAGCTGCCTACCCAGGTGTCCTGGCGAGAGCAAATTTAGGAAGTTACGTGTTAAATTATATTATTTCGTGCTCAGTCACCTATAACGATATCGCTTTTGGACAGGAACCGTTCTCTACATTGAGAAAAGTAAATATTCGCACAGGAATAAAAATACGTAGGAAAATTTGTGAGTAGGTGTTTTTGAATATTGGTTTTGTGTACGAAAATAGTTACTTACTCACAGTTTTCAGGGCACTGAAGTATCAGTCAAACGTTTAGTGCGTGTGTCGATGCAGTGTTCGTGGAGTTTTGTCTATCTCGAACCTTTCAGGAAATAAAAAATCTTGCATTACAATCCTGTAAAATATCAACTTTTTTCAGAATTATTCATCAGTGCTTCTGGCATTAAATGGTCGTATTACAAAATCAAAATCAAATATTGTAGGCCTACTAACGCAGGATTCAATCGCTGATAAACTACGTAACTCACAATAGCTCTAGCATTTATAAGCCTTAAGTAATACATTAAGGGATAAATTCGTTAAGCACGGTACAATTTGGTAACGTAAATGTGTAAACAGCTTATAACTATACAGATGTATAAATAAAATTGCTGTAAATATTGTCAGTAGTATTATTTATGGAAGTACGTGAATCTTCTATTTGATTTCTAAACGAACGTGAAACATACACAATTTTGTAAGGAAATTCTTTAACACACACACACACACATATATATATATTATAAATTAGATACAGCTTTTCTTTAGGTTGAATAATAGTTTCAAAAAATTATTTTTTATTCTATTATAACATTATAGACCTACAATGAGTGACACAAAAATTCGTGCTTCAATTATTTTTTAATTGATTTGGCATGAAATGCACTTGGCAAAAAGAGAATGTTAGTATCCCACACTAATAATTTTATCATGTTTAACCACGAATACAGCCATTTGACTTCATGTAAAGTTTTTCTCATTCTAATCTTCTCCTTTTAAGTATGTTTTTATTCTTAATCGTGTAGTATATTATTTTCGTTGTGATCATGTGAAATTGGTCGAGTGTAAGACAAGGTAGCCATGCCTTTACTGCGCCTTAAAGATGTAATAAATAAATAAATGTTTGCAGACAACTTTCGAACACTTTTCGACACATTTTGAAGGTGAGTAGGTTGCGTAAGGGATTGGGGGTGCACAAACTGCGATTTCGTCTCTTATAAGTCCAATTCAGATCATGATTCAAGTACAGCTTCGACCGTGAGTGTGTGTAAGATATTGGATTAATTAAAAATGGCAAACCATAAATTTGACTACTGCTGTAACTTATTTAATAGACAAATTTAAACGAACAATAGTTTTAAACCATATCGATATTTAAATAATTGTATGTATTAATGTTCAGATCACAGAGCCAGCTGAATAAGTGGGTAGTTTGTCAGCGTGCAAACATATGCTACGAGTTTTTGGCAGGTGAAACACTTTATAGAATGATGATCTGTGAAGTATTGTTATTTAGGTATAAGTGCTGGGAATGGGCGTCTTTTTACCCAAGTCGGTTATTTTTTCCATTGATTTTAGCCTTCAATTCTCTCAGCATATGTTGCATCTGTGGATGTAAGGTTATAAAAGGCCGGCATGTAAGTTCGTCGAACGCTACTCACCTGAAATATATTTAGCTTACGGCTGCATTACTTACTACGTTGTACAAATTTCACGATTTTTCCCCTGTGAAAAACTACTACCATAATCACAGTGCACGTTAGTTACTTAGAACTAGGAGCACGTACAAGTGCTTTCCTATTAGCGCCTGGAAGACCTGTTGTCCCGCCACACAAGTCGTTTTCAACCAACACAGGAATAATCTATCTTCCAGGCGTCCTAGAAGATATTGAATCAGAATCGTCACAAAAAAGATAAGCCTCGCATGAAAATCTGTTTGATTATTCGAAACATACTCTTGCTAATTATGTACGGGTTAGAAATGTTAACTGTTCGCGCAGTAATTTCGTCGTACTGCGCGAAGCTGTGAGACGCCAAAGCTAACCACACAAACATATACGTGTCTGAGAACCATCAACGCTAGATAATTTACCAATAACGTGGGATAAAAGTTCAGTTTTGTTAATATCCAGTCTTTAAAATACTGCTTATCACTGAGTAATAATCCCTTAACGGTTTTCGTAGCCTAACCTTGCAGCCGTTGGAAGTTTTTACAGATTGAATGATGATCCGTAAGGTTCTTCGCATGTCTTCTCACAGTAAGCCTTCAGCAACGAATACATCCACTGAATTCTCTCGTCACTGTGCAGGTGCACAACAACTCAAATTCCCAAGGGACTGCAAACATAATAATTGCTGTTCATATTTTGATCTGCAGTGATCACCGTATCTATTAATGGAGTTTTGCTTTCACGAAATGATTTTAAATTATCTATTTTATTGCTGAAATAAATATAATGTAAAATTATTGTATGTAGACATTGCAACTGCTTCAAAGAATCAAAATGGGGGAGGTGGGTTGCACCCCTGTTTGTTAGTGCACAATTCGTAGAATTGCATTGGTTAGATTTTTAGGCACCACTCTTATGGATAGTTTTTTATTTCGTTCTGGTATGAAACTACTACACAATTAATTTAACTACAGTAATCTTAAAACCCCCCTGACGCATATTTCGCTTTGTGTAATGTCCAAGCCCTGAGCCAAACAAAGCAAGGGACCGCGATTTGTAAACAAACGGTAGCGCGCACTTAGTTGGCGTAACATCTAGTAGGTAAGAGCTTTGTAGTAATTCACAGCGACAATAATATTTTCAGGAATTAATCATTTTAAAACGTCATTCAAAAATATGAAATAAGTTACTTATAGTTCAAGACATGCAGGAAAACACGACCTGTCTACCGAATACAGGAGTCCAGTTTACCTACAGAGGCGTTGGGAAGATGGGAAGGGGGAGGGGATTTAGAGAAAATGATTTACAATGCTAAAATACAAAATTTTAGAGTTACTCTAAAGACAAAATATTTAAATAAAATAATTACTAACCAATTTTAAATGCCGCTAACTAAGCACAGAGCACTTGCGAATTTCGAAGAAACGAGAATTTTTTCTGCTGATATTTCAGCTTTAACACTCGGAGGAGAGGATCGTCGATACAGACTAGTACGAGGTTTGAGACCGGAAACTCTTATAAGTATGACGTTTTTGTGGTTTCGGCAGCAGACGTGAAAACGCGCCAATGTAATTTATAAGAGTAATATTTTTCTCTTCATATTATCCAGAATGATATCAAGTGATTATCACCGGTCAGTCAACTTACTGTGAGAAAGGCACAATCTTTTTCTCGACCTCTAGTTGTTGACACTTTAAACTCCAAAGAAGTTTTGTCGGCTACATTCAAATTAGCCGCGGAAAACATCCAGTATATTTTTCTTTATTCCGAGCATTTGCAAAGAATGCATCATGAGAGACATTGTAGAACGTAACAAATTCTCCTTTCAAGTACAACATGTAATGACCACGAATTGTTACGGACGTAAACTTATTACCTTAAGTAACACACTACTTTGGGTAATGTATTTATCTACACCGTGATTAAAATGCTAATAACTGCAGACTGGCTATTACAAAAAATGTACCATCAAATGGAATTATTTGGAATAACGGGAAAACTCTGAACATTTCTTCTGGAATTTTGGTTTCACGTACGACAGTCGTAAGAGTATGTTAAAACACAAGTTAACGTTACCGTTATTGACCATCTTAAATAGTCAGTGCGATTTATTCATTCATGGATGCCACATATGAAATATAATATCCTGAAAACATTTTCCATGTTACCGTGGCATCCAACGTAACTGTAATTGATGGTAACTAAAATACGACTTCGAAGAATTGTGGAACTGACGATTTGAAGTAGGATACACAGTCAGCCACCTTACGAAGGAAATGAAGATAGAAGAAGAAGCGATGAAGAAGGACTGGTCGGAAGCAGTGTCAGAGGTGTTTGGCTTGATGGGAAGGGAGGCACACCCTCGTCCTGGGAGTGCCTGGATGCCGAGGGAAGGCCATGTGGAATTGTAGGGGGTGACCGGTAGTTTGCAGCCCCTGCTAGTTGTCATAGTAACCCGACCCTCCCCTCCTGCAGCAGGTACAACGCGACTGGACCACGGATCAATACGGGAACCAGGGGCTTAAATGTTGCTCGCAACCTCCCCTCCCTCCCACCATCAGCGCTCCTACACTCTCCGGCACGTCCGACGGCGCTCCTCCTCTTCCATCCTCCCTCCCACACCATCACCTCGCATCCCCAAGTCGTGGATCGCATTTGTATTAATAAGTATTTTACTATCACCGCGCTGAGCTTCCTAGCTTCTTGTCTGCTCGGCGCTCATAAAAGTCGATTATTACTTTCACAAGAAAAGTTAATCATTTCAGAAAAACAGAGGGAGGAGTTGAAAAAGAAAATCTAACTTTCTTATCTCACTGAACTTTGTTTTCAAAACGCCTCGCTGTGTTTTAGAAGAGAATCGAACACAAGATTTGGTCGGCAACTACTGGTGCACTTTGAATGAACGCAGCTGAGCTCGACGTGCGGTCGTCAAAAAGTTGATAGCTTACGAAACTCACGGACCATTGTTTCGGAAGCTCGTGGTAAAAAAATGTTGTATGAGGAAAGGGAAGCACTCCAGAACGAAATTGTTTACATCTAGTATTGTAGTCTTTCGCAAAGCGAGTAAATCTTGACGAGTGAATAAATGTCCTCTATAAATAACTGTCATATTGTTACCTACGGTGTTGTATAAGGCTGCAATCGAACCAGTGGTCGTAAAAAAAGATCGACACTCTTGACATCGAAACACCTAGGATCTTAAAAATCGCCCGTTCTTAAATTGTCCAAGAAATATGTAAGTTACACTTACACTGACAGTCGCTCTTACTGCAATATAAATATACATTTCTAGTATAAAGAAACCTGCATACTATGTGAAATATACAAAACAAAGTCATCCCGTTTTCTAGATGTTGCAGGGAACTGTTAAGACCTTTTTAAGGGCTTTTGCAATGAGGGCATGCTTATCATGCTCACCGTGTTAGTGGATCGGAGTACACATTCAAATCCAAATAATAAAGTGAAAATAGTTGTGTGGTGGAAACTAGATGAATCATGTGGTGAAAGATAATTATTCACAATTCATCAAATAACACGAGCAGTAGGGTTGTTATGGCTGACACATTGTTGGCTCTTTATCAGTAAGAGCCTTTCTGATCAGTTCGGAAGAGAGTCGTACAGAATTTGTGCACTTTCCTGAATAACATGGTTCGTAGTTATTAAATAATGTCTAGTTGAGGTTCACTACTAAACACGACGCGACACTTATTTTCATCACTTCGTGCCAGGTGGTTACTGAACCTCTACACATGACATTTTCTCTGCTTTGGCGTTATGGTTTACTTTAATTTCAGGTAGCTGGTATTAACTCAGTAAATGTTACCTGATGCTGGTTTGGTGTCGGTTTTAACAGCATATAGGCCTAAGTACGTTTAATATCTCGTTATAATGCGGATTAAATATAAGTTGTATTTAAGGTAACAAATACTAGACTTAGAAGCGAAGAGAGCTGCCGTACCCCATGTTAGTTATAGAATATGATTGTCCACTGGTTAGCTACATTTGGGAACGATATCAGCTGAATGTTTAAAACACAGGTGCACGATTTTCTTTGAAAACAATTCTGTGTTGGAATTTGAAATTAAGATACAGCGGTACTTTCATGAACAACCATGTTCATATTGATTTGTGATGACATTAACCGTTAGGAAGTTTAGTTTTCAATTTGAGTCACACGGTTGTTGATCCCGTAGTTATTTATAAGTGTCGTACAAACAAACTGACGCGTCATTATTTTAGTTTCTGATTAGGAAGAAAGCTGTTCAATGATAGCGAGTGTGAAGTATCACGTGACTGTATGCAACCACTACATATGGAAGCCAACGGGACCAGTTTGGTACAGAAAGAGATTAAGGGAATCAAGAACAGCTCGTCTACACAATATATTGAGTCCCTTAAAGATATAGTCTTTGTCCAGGGCTGAGGGTAAATGCCTACGTGTTCCTTAGCAACAGCAGAAATCTCCGGCTGATTGCACACTCCTAATTGAAATATATAATGAAAATCTCTGCAACTTAAAAAAAAAAAAACAATTTAAAGGGAGCAACGCGCCCACGAAAATCAAGCTTTGAAAAGGCTATGATCCAACATTTTTTGGAACTGTGGACGTTTATGCAACATGCTTAAATGACTTAATTTGCGGCAACACAAGTTTTTTTTTTTTTTGCTGTGGCAAAATATATTTTATTTACAGTCAATCACTGAATAGTAACTTAGCTGCAAAGAAGATTTTCAGTTACAGCAATGATAAAAAATTTTCATTGAAAAACGTGTTCCAAAATCTTATTGCTAAGTTAGTTGATGTTTTTAAAGCCAAATTGTATGCTAAATTTTTTCTAAATAACATTGTCATAAAAGAAACTTTCAAAAATAGTTAACACCAACGACGTATTTTAAAGCCTTTATTTACTGCAACACAAGATTTCTTTACCGTAGACTATACAGCCTCGAAGGGAATTTGGTAATTTGTTGTAAGGAAAATGTTTCACTGTGAACAAATTTGTGAACAGGGTTACGCAGAACGAAGATCTCTCTCTCTCTCTCTCTCTCTCTCTCATACACACATGGTTTACCATCTGCATAAGGCAAAAAGAGAATAAAGATGTGAGTGGTATGTAAAGCTGACATACAAATCAGAACATCTTACTCAACAACACAGCATCTTGTCGAAACACTCTTTTAAGTTAACAGTTTCTGAGAAATTCTTTCAAATTTTATGTTTTCGAAACAAAACGTGAGTGGCCTGAGAGGTAGGCAACATGCAATAGCTTACACGTGATGGTGTTACACAGAAAAGTATGAATAGTCAGGAGATGGCTTGTTGTGACGTAGATGAAGACGCAGTTTTGGGTGGCACAACATAGCTCTGAGGCCTTTTGAGATTATAAACTCCTATATTGATGTAGGCCTACTTGTAAGTAACAGAAACCTCGCGAAGATTAATCCAAGTAATCTATGTATGTAACTAACGAAATTTATTTAGGCCATGATCCATCACTTCTATTGCAAATATCGAAAAACTGTTGAACAGTTTTGTTTAAAACAGTGTACTCTATGTTAACTAATTTTTTAAAGACAAATTACACAATGGTGTCAGATAATTATGTAATTAAGTAAATTCTCATTAATGAATCAATTTACCAAATCTATACAATTTTTGTCTAGTAACAATTAGAAGGAATGCAAAGCACATTTCACTTTAGTGTAAGGTGGTACATGAATGCCCGTCTTATATCTCTACCTGTTGAAGTGTTCGGTGTTTTTCGAGAACACCATACACTCATTTATAAGCTAAAAGGGAAGTGGTCGGAATTATCATCTTAATTTCATTGTTCCTAAGTTTCTGATAATAAGTAAAAGCCTTTTATAACAAGTTAACCAATATTCCTTCACGTTAATTAGTGTTCAGGATTTGATAGTTTTAAGTTTTTTTCTCTCCGTATTTTTGATGATCCTCAGTGTAGTGTAACGAATTTAAGTGAAGTATTGAGGAAGAACTTTGTTCTAAGGTATTTCGCGCTACATCAACAATATTTTCAAATGAAAACGGATATTTTTTTTTAAATGTGAGTTGATCATAAATGTCTGGACATTTACGTATTTTTACTAAATAATTACACTTAAAAATAATATGTGTAACAACTACAAATTCGTTTTCATGGTCAGAATAAATCATATAATTCAAATTTCGTATTCTCTCATTGCAAGTAGCTAGTTTGACTTTCAGTATATAAGTATAAAATGTTAATAGAAAAATTTACTTTTTTTTTTCGTACTAAACCAAACAAGTTTATTTAAAAAAATAATATCTGAAGGAAATGTCACATGTGTTTGTCAATAAATGTACGAATTAGTTATATCTGGTTTACTTGAAGACATTTGTAAGTAAATAAATATTACATCTGCAGTTTAACAAACAATATAATTTAAGTATCAGAAAACCACGCATTAGAAACTCCACGGGTAGTACTCACCACTTAGGAAACATTTTATCTCAAAGTTTTACTTTGTGTTCTGTTCCGATTATGAAAATGGGATAGCAGTATTCCTCTCTTCCGGTGACGTCTGTTTCCGCAAATTCCCTTTCCTTCGTATTCGTAAAGGAATATTTACTGCGAGTTGAAACGGCAAATGCGTTTCCCTCTACCGCCCTAATGAACTTTCGGAAAGAGGAGTATATAAATTGGAGCAACGAACAGAATTGCTATGTTCTCGGATAAAGCAATTCCACACACAGCTTTTCGGAAGGAGGGCCATTTAAAAGTTCAGTTTGGTTAAACTGTAGTTTTACAAATGTAAGAACAACAGTGTCATAAGTGCAACAATATCAGGTGTCAGGACAAATAAAACACGTCTATAAACTAACTTATAAGAAAGGCCAATTCTCAACTACTCTTCAAGTAACCATGCAGTTTCGTTAACTTGGGTATGGCAATGTATTTTCCCTTTTTTCGCATAAGCCCTATAGTACACCAAATAATGCAAACCGGGCTTTATGAAAGTATGAATATTTACGTGAGTAGAAATGATGTATTACAATAGAAAATCCTCTGTTTCGTTGCCATATTTATTTTATTCTTTAAACGCCAATTACGCCAGTCTCTAAATTTTCAGGTTGTTTAATCTTATCCAGAATGCAAACAACTACGACAATAATAAAGAAAATACAAACCATCTGTAAATTAATATTTTCAAAAATCGTGCAGTGTACTTAAGTCAGAAAATATTATTACTTCTATAATTTTTATTGCATCTGTATACAACCCTAAAAACCAGCTCAAAATATTTGCCCCCAAAATACCACGGTGTAATGTCTGTTAAATGACTAGAAGTTACAGTGTATTTTTTATACTGATTAGTAATTTGCAGGGGAACGTCAAAGGTTCGGTATCATCTAACACGGGTAAAAGAAATTGTGGCAGCTACAAAATATTTTGTGGACATTCACCCTTCAAAATTTATTTTGTGGCCACCACATAACCATTTTGTTGTCACTACTAAATTATTGTGGCCACTACAAAATAATTTTGCAGGGAAGACTTCCTAAAAAAGTTTCTGTCAACGCAGCTTCCGCCGGCCTTATGTCGTTTACTTACGTTATGACAGTTTGTAAGCCGTCTCTAATTACTCCTAATGGCATTAAACCGAGGGACGTTAGTAAACCCTCTAAAATAAAATAAATAAATCACAGCTTCTGGAGAACGGAACAGCGGGAGACACAGAGAACTACATTCACTCTAAATGTACTTTATTTGCAAAACGAATTTTTGTTTAAATATGAACCACTACTAAGAAACTTTGTTGCTAAGAAAATATGTTTCAAGTTAATTTTAATGGCAACAAATATTTTGTTGCCACTAAAATAGTTCTCGGTGAACTCTTTATGGTAAATATAGGTGCAATTGGTTTTAAGACAATCATTACGTTAAATAGTTCTTTATTTGTGACAAAGAAAACTAAATTGTCCTCAAAAACGTTTCCAAACAAATTAATGTTGTAACCGTTAGGGTATGTTTAGAAAGCTTTTCTTCGCTGTGGAGCAAAAATTATTTAGAGCAAACAAAACATTTTCAAACAAATTTCTTTATTTGCTGAAAAAAAAACTACCGTCGTGTATTGCGACAAAAAAAAAAAACACGTGGTCTTTTGTTTTGTTTGTGATATCAATTACTGTATTGTGTCGTAAGAATAGCTTATTACTAGGGACCTGAAAAATTCGCGTTTTCTTTTGGGCACAAGCTAGATTTCCAAGTTTGTGTCACTTTCGCAAGTCTCCGAGCCAATAATTTAAATGTAACTAATACACACCGATATCACTTTAACAGCAAGCAGATAATGAGCATCTGCTGTCTACTTCAGTTATCAAATATTCTTGCAGGCTAGCCTACAGGTCAGTGAACCGGCGAATTTTCCCGGTTTCTGCTTATTATAGGCTTCCTTTCTTAGTTGGAGGTACAATATAATTGGTTCAACAGGACATTGTAAGTGTGATGAGAAGTCAGTAAGATGTTTTTAGAGTCAGTGAGTTTCGGCGAAAAAATTTTGGTTCAAGTTGTTTCAATGCCTTACGTGCACTTCTGCAGATTTACTCATAATTATTGGCTTAGTGCAGAGGCGTCGCTCTTTAGAGTGAACCAATGAGATTTCGGTAACTGCCACACCACACGTCGGGGAGTCAAGGGCCAATTGCGAAAGTGACACGAACTTACAATTGCTGGAATTCTGGCTTGGGGCTAAAAGAAATTGCATATTTTTCAGGTCTCTAATAGTAGGGGATTGGGTGTGCATAGGATACTTGATTCTATACACGCAGGTCATTGAATTCGCGAAATGTTCCTAATAATGGGATATCTATGGAAAGGTGAGAACTATAGTCCCCCGTATCAATTCTTCACCACTAATGTAGTGCAGCGGCGCAATTCAGTGCGTGCAATACTCGTAGAAAAAAAACCTCGGTGAACCCTGTCGATCGAACCTTAACTTATACAATTATGACTTGCGACAACGGAGAGTGAAGCATTGGATGGCACGACGAGGAGTGAAATTCTGGAACAAGGAACAAGATAAATTTATTCAACATATAATTCTCGTACGCTAGGCATATCTTTAAACAAGTTTCATGTGATTGGGTGGAAGTTAACGTAAGACGATATTCTTACCAAGATAAACTGCTGAGAAAGGGTGGCGCACTGGACTCATATTCGGAAAGGGTCAGAGTTCGATACCTGGTCCCAACCTTCATTATTTCTGTTTTCAGTAGTTTTCCGAAATTACACTCGTTATAGTCTGAAGCTTTTTCTGTTCCTCTCTCTAGTTTTATGAACCATTTATATATTCTTAATGGACCTACCGTCTTTGCTCATAAGACTGGACAAACTCTGGATGGCGTGCATACCAGAATTCTCGCATTTCGGTGAGACTGGGAGGGTGGCTTTCCAGCCGATATTAAGCACAATCATCTATCCACATTTACCAGTCATTCGTTCGGTATATTTTAACAACATAAAACTTTATAAACATGCCAATATTTACTACGATAGAGGGTTCCATAAAAAGTTTACGATAAGCAAGATCTTTTTGGAAGTGGTTTTCAGTGTTAAAGGGAAGTTTACGAAAAATAATTTATTTTGTAGTCTAAGAGTGTACATTCGTCAACCACAATGCACGATACTTTTAAGGTAAGTAAATGCGTTACGCTACGCCTGTCTAACCTAACATTTAAGTCATTTTAAATTTCTACGCACGTTGGACTTGCATTTGGGAGGGCACGGGTTCGATTCTCGGCTACGGCCATCCTGATTTCAGGTTCCCATGGTTTCCCGATATCGTTGCAGGCAAATGCTGGAATGGTTCGTTACTAAAGGTCATGACCGAAATAGCTCAGAATTAACGTCCTCGCAAAATGTTCTGTGAAACCGTCTCTGTGGATCTTTGTCAACGAGACGTAAAGTCGAATAAAAATATAAAAGCATATATTTAATACGAAGACTTGCTGCAATGGTGTGAACCACCTTGTGTTGAAATACATTTTTGGAATAAAACTTTTTTAACACTCACGTTGAATTTATAAATGTGGATGTCACATTAAAGAAAAAATAAATATAAAATCAGTACGCAAATCAAGATTTTTCTTAGATGGTGAAACTTCCATCAGTTCCTGTTATTAATTAAGTGTAATTAATAATATGTAATGCTGGTATATTCGAAGACGTTTCTTTAAGACATGATTTAAGGTGAAGTAGTTGTTGTGTCGTGTCAAAAGAACATGTTTGCACACATCAAACAGTAACAACACAAAATGCAGCTTAAAATACTTCATATTACAAGTAAGAAAATAACTGAAAACATATTACCATTACAAGAAAATTAAAAAAAAGCCGAAATTTTTTAGCGAGGAGAATCCTTTTGTTTGGCAGAAAAACGATTTAAGTTACAGAGCCAGGGTAATTAAATTATGAGACGACAAATTTTCTGACATTCCGTTATTTTTATTCGTAGGTCTACACTGAGCGAAAATATCAAAGCCGTCATGATTTCACTATACTTACGGACACTGTACAATTGCAGAAAATGTTTACTGTTGTCTCGGCTCTAATATGCTGTGTATAACACTGAACGTTTTGTGTCGATACAAATTATGGTAGGCGCTAGGGCCACGAAGTCTTCGCGATAAGAATTTTGCCCCACTTTGTTTCAATGCCTTACGTGCACATCTGCAGCACCGCTTCATGGTTATTGGCAGCGTGTCTGTGTGAAGTGACTTCTCTCATTTGACTGTGCTAATCACAATGAGTAGAGCCACGATTTTATGGCGAAAAGATTTTTGCAACATTTGGTTTCGATGCGTCATGTGCACACCTGCATATCTGTTACATCGTCTGTGGTTGGATGATTTTACTCCCACTTGCCTTGGCAAATTATCGACGTACAGACTCACAATAATCTTATACTGATTGGTACAGTCAAATGAGAAACGTGTCTGAATAAAGACACGCTGCCAATAACCTTGAAACAGAACTGCCGATGTGCACGTGAGTCACTGAAACAAAGTGGGGCAAAAATCTTTTCGCGACAAAATCGTGGCCCTAACAATAAGGTTACTGCAACGTCACATGTCTTTGACTTGCGGGTGGAACCTCTATACACGTGACAGTTAAATCGTCCACTCACTGAACATGAAGCAGATATGCGGATGGGCACAGGAATCACTGAAACAAACCGGGACAAAGTTATTTTCGCGAAAAGCTCACGGCTCTAATGATTGTCGAACACCCCATAGGCATATCTGTCTGCCGACCAATAACAGGCATAAGATATTACAATAGCGGGATTCTTATTGGCTCAGTCAAATAGGGCAACAGCTACACATACAAGCGGAAGCCAGTAATCTTTTCATTAGCTGAACGTACGTTGAAAGCCAGCAAACGGTCAAGTTTTCCCGCGACAAACAATCATCTCTATCTATCGATATTGGCTCTCGTTTATTTGAACCACCGTTTCTGTCTACAACATGCCAAGTTAGAATGTGTGTAATTTTTTTTCCAAAACAGTTCACAAGTGTCACAGATTGCATGACAAAGGCACTACCGTTTATTGGAGTGTACGTTGACTTAAAATATTCCGGAGATTTTTCTGTTTTTGTCAGTGAACTGAATCGGGTCACGTGGACGTATAGGCTAATAGAGATGATAGTTTATCGCGGGAAAACTCGACTGTTTGCTGGATTTCAATACATGCTCAGCTTACCAGAAGATTGATCTTTGGAAGAACTGTGCAATGGGAGTGCATGACTGGATTCAGTTTCTTGGACGTACTCCATTGCAAATTGAATGACTGTCAAAGAAAACTACACAAATTTTGGAATTTCATGTTGTGTATGTATCTTGCTGACTAAAGCATACTCTGCTTATTTTATGGTTTAGCTTTTATTTGTTTAGTTTTCTTTGACAGTCATTCAATTTGCAATGGAGTACGTCCAAGAAACTGAATCCAGTTACCAAAAGATTACTGGCTTTAGCTTGCACTTGGACCTTTTACCCTATTTGACTGTGCCAGTAAGAATCCCGATACTGTAATATTTTATGACAGTTATTGCTAGGGTCATGATTTCGTCGTGAAAAGATTTTTACCTCACTTTGTCGCAGTACCTCACATGCACATCGTCAGCTCTGCTTGATCGTTATTGGTAGAGCCCACGATTTTTGATGGAAAGGATTATGCAAGAATTTGTTTCAGTGCATTACGTGCAAATATGCAGCTCTGCTTCGTGGTCAGCGATTGACTGTTTTAAATTCTCAGCGTCTCGGGGGTTTTACCCGCAAATCACAGACGTGTGGTGTAGTAACCTTGTTCCTGTTGACACAAGTCAAATGAGCCTCGCCTGTACAATTATACATTCTGCCAATAATCAAAAAGCAGACCTGCAGATGTGCACGTAAGACATTGTAACAAACTGTTGCAGAATTCTTTTCACCAAAAATTGTGGCTCTAGTTATTGGTCTGCAGACAGCTACGTTGTCTGAAGTATATCACCGAATCATACATGTTGCAAGAAACTACAGTGTTTTCAAGGGTATGTTGCCACAAAACATTTTCGTGACTGAGATACCATGATATCTAATAATAGTTGAAAGTTTAAATTGGAACAGGAGGAACAAGGACTGCGTCTTCACGAGGGACGGCGAGTTGGCCGGTTGTTGTAGGGCGGGCGGGGGCCGGTGTCCGCCCACACGCGAGGGGGTGATGGATGAACTGGCGTTAGGGGAGACAAGGACCAATAGCAGCTCGCATCGATCACACACAGGAGGGTAAGCGTGTATCATATAGTTCTAGCCCCTCGCCAGACCTTCTATTGATTCCCCGGCCCAGGCAAGGCTGAGGTGTCCACCCTCCGGGCGGGGGGACAGTCCGTGCCGCAAGTCTGTGCGCCTCGTCCGGTACAGTCCGCGCGACAAACATCGCCCGTTCTCGCTCGCCAAGAACCGATACCCACACAGCGCGCAATGCGTGCTAACAAGCTGTTCCGTTGTCTGTCTAGGAGCGCATCAGCTCACCTACAGTCTAAGTCAATACTAAGCAAATACTTCGAGGGAAATATAATTGTCAACTTGCCTGTTATGGTCGTAAAGACGTGAGAGGAGTAAACTTCTGTTTACTAACAAAACCACGACTCGGTAAGTATGTACTAAAACGCTGCGTGTCTGTAGTAAGGATGGTGTGTCACTGAATGAGGCTAGGTTAGTGCCGTAAGCGTTAACATAAACACTGTGCGTCGCAGCAATGTCAGGCTTGTCTGCCAGTAACTGAATTTGTGATGACAACGGAACGCGGACTACCCAAAGTTCAGATGTCACTTGTTTAACTGAGGACTTCTAAACAGGTCTACAACGTGTTCCAGAAACATGTTAGCAAACTGCACATGTGTATTGCAGACGTGAAAAGAATATATTTGATACATGAAACCTAGGGTCCAGTTCAAATATTCATGGCTGTTGACACATTTGGAGAAGGAGTCGGAGAATTGCAAGTGTCCACGCCAGAGTGTAGGAAGAGTTGTCTACGCGCCAGGCCACAGTAGCTACAACTGCGAGTTTCGGTGCGTTTTGCTCGAAAACAGCGTGTCCTACACACTTGCAACAAGAGTACTTCTGTGTCTTATTACAACACACTAATTAATTAATATGTCAACAAGCATCGCTTTTCCGTCACAGTAACCACATTGTATGCAATAACGTTGTGCAACCCACTATATTTTAGATGCTGTAGGGGGAGGGGGTGCGTACAACGCACCATAACTATAATTATCACATATTTAGGTTTATTTTTTCACATACTACATTTCGTTCTTCTAACGCAAGTACTTTTCATAATATTCCACAAAATATGCTTACCGGACTTAACCTTAAAAGTCCTTAATATTTGGGATTGACCATGGCTGTCACACATCAAATCTCTTACTTTCACATCAGAAATCCCCTGGAAAAATTAGGTCACATTTTCTGAAACACGGTGTATAACATCAGCACTTATTTTTCTTACTTCCGACAACTGCGGGCACCACAGCATTTTTCGAAACGACCTCAAATGCCTTATTAGTAGAGACATGAACTTTTCGCGAAAAGAATTTTGCCCCACTTTGTTCCAGTGCCTTATGTGCACGTCTGCAGTTCTGCTTCAT